>CM035795.1:26911650-26926650 GCA_020466265.1 Siphamia tubifer | reverse complement strand
CAAACAAACAAAAAAAACCCCGGATATTATGGAATACTTAAAGAGAAACTTGCCAAATAAGTCTTTAAGTTTGCAAACTCCAGTCAAAAATGGTCTTTTATGTTTTGCTGTGTCATTTCAGCCCATGCCAACCCAACAAGCACTGCAGAAAAAGTAAAGTAGGTCTGAATTTTTAAATATTGCTCATCTTGCTGAGCTCAGAGAGGCCAGGAGTCACCTTGTAAACAAGTTCTCAGATTTTTTTTTTTTTTTTCCTGCATTTTAGACTTTTTATCCGGATGAATAAGCCCTAAAGTATGCATGAGCAAACATGTCCAGGGTTTTTAAGAGGTTGCGGAAGATTGACACTGAGGTAGTGGCAAGAAGCAAAATGCAGAGAAAAACCCACTGAGACAGGTTTTTTATTTTTTTTTATTATATTTTTGTAGTGTTTATATTTACAGGCAACCACATTTAAAGTTACCTGGAGCGGAAAAAAGTAATAAGAAACACACACATATACACACACCCTTTCACTGCCAATTTACTCATTTGAATTCTGAGTGAATTATTACCAAAAACAATATAAGAAAAGAACACAAATATGCAATATTTTCCATCAAATAAATAGGAGCTGGATGAAACACTGCCTTGGATATGTCAAAGATTGGTGCCAAAATTGATGTGATTACATTACTTTTTTTTTTTTTGTCACCCTCGTGGATGAAAAAATGCTTCTGTAAAATCATCATATGTCACCATTTTTTCTTCCTTAAAAAGACACACACACACACACACACACACACATCCCTGTCAAAACTACCAAAAATTCTACAGTTATATGATTTTAACCCTTTAAATGTCAGTTTAATCATTTGAATTCTGAATTATTAAACATTTAAAAACAAAAAAAAACATTTAATTTCTCATCTTGTCTCGTTATCTGAACCTGCTTTATCCTCACTAGGGTCTGTGGGAGTTTGTGGGGGTCTGTGGGGGGTCTGTGGGGGGTCTGTGGGGGGTCTGTGGGGGGTATGTGGGGGCCTAATCCAGCTCCAATGGGTGAAGCCAGGGTACACCCTGCATGAGTTGAAAACATTTAATGTTTTCCATAAAATAAAGAAACATTAGTGGTTATTAGAACATTGGATATGTTAAATATTAGCAACAAATGTCATTTGATTGCATTAGTATTGTTTCTGTAAATGTCAGATACTCTCTCTGGTCACCCCCACGGACAAAAATGTACACGCACACAAACACTATGATAAAAACATCATCAGTCAACATTTATGTTTGCAATAAATAAATGGATAAATAAAAATAAAAAAAAAACTCTTAAGCAACTTCTCAAATATTCAGCAGTTTTCAGGGTTTGAACCCTTTAAAGGTAACATGTGCAGTATTCTGTAAATGTGAGCCTTGTTTATGTGGAACTTTTGTCGTTGTGAACTAACAGCTGTTATTATTGTATGCTTTTGTACTCTCTTGCAATCAGGAGCCAGTGTTAACACATTTTTTTGATTTTCCAAGAAAAACTACAGGTAATCTTTAAAAAAAATACTCACCGTTATTATGACAACTATGGAGGTAGAAAGTGCACATTTTTCAAGGTACAGTAAATGGACATGAATATTGGGACACATCACATCTGTAGGTCAATATGTCTTTGAAGATTAAAGGCTGATTTTCTCCCTGAATGACAGCTGAAGGAAAAATAAGATTATTTAGAGTTGGAATGTGCCAAATATTTTATTAATATAGATATGGAATATAAGAATATTAGAGAAAAAAGGTACAGTAGAGAGTATGTAACAAACAAACAAAAACCTCTTCAGTTTTTTGTAAAGATAGATGATGATATGAACCAGATCAACACTAAAAGAAATGAAAGCATTTATTATAATAATGATATGTCTAGCAAAAAATATAATGTCTTACTATGGTATTTGTCTTAATATTGTTATAGTCCAGCCTTTGGTTAGGAATGAAAACATGTCTTATCTATTTTCTAATACTGGAAGGACTCTGTGTGTGTGTGTGCGTGTGTGTGTGTGTGTGTGTGTGTGTGTGTGTGTTTAAACTGGACAATTTTATGTCCACAGTTGAGGAGTAGTCCATCCACATTACATATCTCTGCATGTTTACAGGATCAGTATTTTGGGAGTTATTGGTTAGTCTGGAATGGAATAGCCTTACAGTTGACAGAAAGTGCTGCATGATGGGAAATGAAGTTAAGCAGAAGAACAGCCCCTACATCAGTATTAATATGAGTATATTAGTATATTATAATCCTTTCTCACAGTCACAAACCAAAAAGTTATTATATTAGATGGTTTTCTTTAAATGACCTATTTATTTAATTTAATTTTAATTTATTTTATTTATTTATGTATTATGTCATCTGTTCTCGTGGAATCCTAAATAAATTCTATTTTAATTTTCAGGACAAACTACAGATGTCAGTATGTGACATAGAGTAATATTGGTGTGTATTGTGCATGTGTGCATGTGTGTGTGTTTGTTGTGGGTATTGTGATTAGATTAGTCTTGTGGGACCTGATTGAACCACTCCCCTGGATTGAACCAGACATCAGTAAAGCCTGACATGGCAAAGGGCTACTGCTGAGCTCGCACTGTTTTATTTATCGCCCCAAAGTCAGTGTGCTTGTGTGTGCATGTTCACATATTTGGGCCTCTTGCAAGAGTATCTGCATTTCAAGGTGTGTTCGAAAGCACTTGTGTGTGTGTGTGTGTGTGTGTGTGTGTGTGTGTGTGTGTGTGTGTGTGTGTGTGTGTGTGTGTGTGTGTGTGTGTGTGTGTGTAAGTTATAAATATGAGTGCATCCACACATATGTATCCTCAAACTCTGGATTCAGTCCAAGTTTTGTGTTTTCCCCTTTCTTTTTTATACATGATATTTATACCACAAGGACAGTGATGAAGCCAGGAACAGAATTTTGATGTGTGTTTTTATTGGCCTGCGCGTGTGTCTGTGTGTGTGTGTGCGTACGTATTTATAACGCAAGGACAGTGTTGCAGAAAGGAGCTGCATACTGATTAAGTGGAGTTGAAGAGAGGGCCTCTGTGTTGGCAGGCAGAGCCACACAGCAACAACAAGTCATTCACCTAATTTAGGACACACTCAGACACACTAACACTGACACATTTTAACCAAATATCTGGAATTTAAACCATATTCTGTAGAAGCTGTGGATGAATATGTTTCTAAAATGGCTTGAAATAATATTAATAATAATAATAATAAGAAGAATATCCTGCTGCATTGCTGCTTCTGTCTAACTTTTTCTTGTATCCTAACAGGATTTTCTAATTCTTGTTACAGTCATATAGTAATAGATGCCATAACTCCATCATTGTGATGAGATGGAGACAGGAATGAGAAAGAGGAGCAGATTGAAAGGAGGGTAATGGATAGAGGGAGAGTGAGATGGAGAGGGGGGCGGAGGGGGGGCAATACAGTCTGTACTTTGGAAGCTGAAGATCTGCATATCATGGAAGAGGGTGAAGGAGGAGAGTAGGTGTGGGGAATCAGAAAAAGCACATGCAGTAAGTTTTCACGTTTTGTTTCCTTGTGTCTGAAAGAGAAAGAGTGGAGGAGTGTAAATGAGAGAGAGAGAGAGAGAGAGAGAGCAGAGGGAGTGATGAGAAAAATGAGGAGTCCCTTGAAGTGGTTGTTGGTGAGAGGAGAGGAGAGGAGAGGAGAGGAGAGGAGAGGAGAGGAGAGGAGAGGAGAGGAGAGGAGAGGAGAGGAGAGGAGAGGAGAGGAGAGGAGAGGAGAGGAGAGGAGAGGAGAGGAGAGGAGAGGAGAGGGTAAAGTCACACTGCTGAAGGAGTGAGAGTGACAGACCGAAGGGGGATTTGCAGTCTCTCTCATAGATAAGCACACTGTTTTCTTTCTCTCCTGCTAACCCTCACACTCACAGAGGCACTATGTTAAAGTGCACACACAGCCATTTGTTTCTCTATCCCTGAGAGGACACTCATTGAATATAATGCATTCCCTACATTTAACCTAAACTATTACAATTGAATGAGTGACCTCATAACTGGAACTGAATTCTGACGGTAGACCTAAAAAGGAAGGATTTAATCCCCAAATAAGTAGATTGTGCTCGTAGGGTCTTGAATTTTTGTGCGCACGTCGACATAAGTCTCCATGTTCGCAGCATGCATTCAGGTCAAAGTCCCCAGCAGGATAGAGGAGCAAGGCATATACACACACACACACACAAACCAACACTATTCTATTGCACCAAGCTCTTGGCACCTGACAAAAGTTCACCCTCTCAGAGTTACCATGGCAACGAGGAGATTCGTTGTTGCTACCCGTACAGCCTGACTCCCAGCCTGATGAGACAGGGGAAAAAAAGAACAAAATGGATAAAACAGCTCGTTGAACTTTAAATGAGGATGTTAATTTGATTAGAAAGCTGATGCCACGCTATTAAAAAAAAAAAGAAAAAGAAAAAAAAATCCATATTTAAGTGTTTCTTTTAATCAATGTTTGAACAACATGGTATTTAATGGTATCAAGTACTGCAGATGTTTATTTTTTTATTTTTGAGGGAGCTTTCGCTGAAGCATTCATTATTTATTAGACTGTGTTGTGGTGCAGTGTAATCAGACATTTTACCACCCATTGCACATTTTGACCAACAGGAGCCACCAACACTAATTAGAAATATATATATATATATATATATATATATATATATATATATATATATATATATATATATATATATATATATATATATATATATATATATAATTATTTTCTGCCTTTAGGTGTAACTCCACACAAAATAAAAGTGAATATCTCCACAACTAATGGTGACTTTATGGTTGTAAAATGACTGGAAATATATCAAGTTTAACCCACAAAGACCCAAACATCCACCATTGACCAAAATCATCTACTGATATATGTTTAATAACTTCTGAACCACTAAACCTACTAATAAGTGGAAATAATTGGCGTAAAATGCAGTTCATCGTCTTTTCATGGACATCAGATATGATCTATTTGGACATTTCGAGACTCTGTTACTATGGAAACACCATCATCTTCTAGATGTTGGATCAATGACAGTAGATGGAGACACTTCATGTATGCTCAGCTAATGGTATATTTTAAAGAAAAACTTACTTTTACTATTTTTCTGTTTTTATATAACATTCCTCAAAGTTAATTTGAGCTTTTATGAGCATCTACGTGATCAGAGAATTAAATACAGAAAAATATCTGATTTATATTGAAAAAAAACAAAACAAATGGAGATAATATTATATTAAAGGATGAAATATCACTTTATATATATATATATATATATATATATATATATATATATATATATATATATATATATATATATATATATATATATATATATATATATATATATATATATATATATATATATATATATATATATATATATATATATATATATATATATATATATATGTGTGTGTGTGTGTGTGTGTGTGTGTGTGTGTGTGTGTGTATAAAATGTTTTGGGAACTGACACAGAAGTAGCACTGGGTATCTATGGGTTAATGTGAGACAAACATAGGATGGTGTGTTCATGGAAATAGGATTGTGTGAAGTTTCACTGAAAAAAATAAAGAAGATAATATTACAATAAATGTTGAAAGATTTAAAAAAAAAAAAGAGGGGGAAATTCATTTGGTAACTGCCACAAAAGTACTAGCACTTGGTTATCATTTGTTCTGTCATCATCAAACTATTATTTTTATTCATAATGTTTGACTTTCATAATGAATACATTCATTTGAGCACCAGTGTTCATAGTAGAGTTGAAAATGCATAATATCACAATCATATTGTACAGAGCATGACAAAACTCCACACTTCCAACAACATAAAACCCAAACAGGAAATGGAAGTTCAGCTTAAAATGGTCCAGTTTGTTCTTGTGTTGATTTCTTTCCTTCTTTTCATCTTTAAGGGTTGTTGGCAGACAAATATGTAATCACTGACTTGCTATAATTTCTGCAAAAAAAAAAGAAGCGTCATAGTACTCAAGATCTTGTACATATGGTCGAGAAACACAAAAGAAATCAATATTCTGTTAAAAAATGCAGTTTATTATAATGGAGCTTAATATAAGTGACTAATCCTTATTGAAATGGACAGACTGAAGGACGACATCATCAATAGAAGAAAATGAAAGAGGTAAGAAACCCTGCTGAATACATGGACATCAATCATGAATAAAAACACACACACCTAATACCACTATGGTACAAGCATATTTTTCATTCTTCTGCCAGCATAGGTAAATGGGAAACCTGTGCCTCAAAAATGCCATTTCTACTTTAAATGAAACTTAAGGAGAAAAATAATTAATCGGGACTTAGATCCAAAAGGTTTTGTGTTGGAGTTAATTAGTGCTTCCAGCAGACTCTTTTCTAAGTGCTTGTAAAGTGTGCCATTTTCCAGGTGTTCGAAAAGGTACATTTATTTATAACATAATAATTATGTATGGATGACTTTGAGTTTTGTTTGGATGGTACTTATCTTTTAATGGTAATCTGCAGCATGAGTGTTTTTTTTTTTTTTTTTGCATTCATCAGCACATCCTTTTTTAAGATAATTAGCTGTCAGATTGTATTAGCTTTTATATCTTGCAATGCAATATGTGTAAATGGTGTGTGTGTGTGTGTGTGTGTGTGTGTGTGTGTGTGTGTGTGTTTGGGGGGGGGGGGGGGCTGCTTAAGATCTAAATAATCTTTTATGCACACACACATATAAAATGACACTCACATACACACACAGCAAGCCAAGCTTTTCTCTTTTGCTCAGCACACAGATATGAAATAATGAAATATTGATACTCCATAGACCGTGAGCGGCTCAGCAGCAGTAGTAAATTTGAGACCTCAACACATGAAAGGAGAGCTAAAGTTTTCTCTTTTTCTGCTTTTCTGTGTAATATTTTACAGCTCCACTGAACTCTGGGCCTTTTGCAGTTCACAAGGTCAGCAATACCTTTCACAACATGTCAAAAAATAAGACGGTGAGAAAATGGAAATGTTTATACTGTTGACCTTTTTTTTTTGCCAGATAGTGTCATATGGTGAGTTCCACACTAGATGTGAAAACAAACATAAAATAACTAGTGGTTAATCATTACACTGGCTGTAGAACAAAGAGCATTTAAAGCAGCCATCAAGGTTAGCACTGACAGTTTTTCTAACATGCTCATTATTTTACACACAAAAGAGCATGCATGCTTCCTTTTATGTGCGTGAGTGTGTCTACTTGTGTCAACACATTAAAAAAACAGCAGGAATGGAAAACATTTCCCGGAGGAATGATGCAGCAAAAGACCATACGCATTTTTCTCTTCGTTCACTGTCCTTTTTCCTTCCCATAGGCGCCTAACATCTGTGCTATGCTTATGGGGGAAGCGGCATAATAGAAGCACTTAGACGACCACCTGCATATCACAGCTTACACAGCTATTGGTGATAGAAGAGACACAATCATACTCCGAGAACAACTGCAACAACCCGCTTCAAATTGCTTGATGACTTTGTCTCCTGGGAAGTTAAATAACTATATCAACATGGACAGTTCATTGTTATGTCGCCATTTCCTCAGCTTGATTTATGCCGGGCAAAAAGCAAAGATAATCAGTTCCCCAGTGCTAAGCTTTATCTTGTGACAGTTGGTTGTACTAAGCCAGAAAGGGTTTAAACCTTCTCCATCCAAAGCCATATTACACTGTAGTGTGGGTAAATGCTGATGCAGTGGGAGATCAGACATGATTCAATTCAAATCAGAAGTCGATTAAAGCACCTATTAAAAATATTCATTACATCATATATAACTCTGAAAATTCTCTTTTGGAAAATGGTGAATAGTTTTGGGTATGTTCCATATATAACTAGAAAAGCACTTGAAGAGCGTAGAATCCACCAAGGCAGATCAGCCCCCCCCTAAATGACCTAAATAAGCACTTGGTTTCACTTCTACGAGTGCCAGTCTGCCCTGACCTACTGAATGAAAGACATGCATGAACCCCCCCCACACACACACACACACACACACACACACACACACACACACTAATCAACAGCAAACTTTTATCACTTGTTGCTTGTACCAGTATCAACATTTACTGAAAATGTAATCAAAATACATCAATAACTTTTCAAGTCGGCTTGCTAACAGACAGGTGAACCCTGGTGAAAATGTAAAGCTAGAATTAATGTCATTTAAGAGTAAATTTGACAACAATTTGTAAGTCATTATTTGGAGTCACTTTTCCATTGGACACCTAAGCAAAATTTTACCAATATTTACAAAATGTCCACACAAAAAAAAGAAGCGTGTACAAATATGATGATTTGTTTATTTATTATAGCAAGAAGGTATTCCTTAGACATTATGTTGATTTACTGATATATTCATTACTATTACATATTACTGTATTTTCCAGACAATAAACCACACAGATCCCATCTCTAGTGTGTCACCATTTAATCAGTGATGCCAAGCTTACCTGCAGCAGCTCTATTTCCTTCTTTACCAGCCGGATGGATCATTAATGTGTAAAATGTAAGTGAGTCATGCCAGGCACAACAAACACCGCCCCCTGACAACATGTTACCCCGATTTGCCCTATCTCTTATCATTGCAAAAACACCTTTTTGATGACTGTGACTGTGACCTTTAACCTACATTCACCAAAATTGAATGGGATCGATTCTGGACCATCTTGCATCTTTCATGACAATTTCATGGAAACATTTCCATTAGTTTTTGCATAAAGCTGCTTACAAACAAACAAACAAACAGACTAACCAGCCAACCAATCAACTGACTCAAAAACAATACAATATCCCCTTGTGAGGGACTGGGTAATAAGCCACATCATTGTTTGAGCATTGTTTGGTTCACAGCATTAGAAAAAAGTAGTAGCTTATATTATGGACAATACAGTATCTATATACATTATATACATTATTAAAAATGTTGTGGTGTGTCCACACATATCACATCATGTTTCTTTAAAGCTCTTCTTTTTTGCATCTGTCAGCATTCTTTTTTTAATTCAAGTGACTCTACTTTTAGGAGAAAGTCTTTCCATTGCAGTTTTGTGTTGTATACCAATTGAACTACACCTGAAAAAACAGCTCTTAACAGTGTACAAACTTAATTGAAAAACTAGATTTTTTTGTGAAATTGTCTTGGTATGGGGAGAGAAGGAGGTACAGTGTAGAAAAAAGGACTGGACATATACTTGTAAGCTAAAGAAAATGTTTAATACCTGTGTCAAAACCAAAACCAAAAGGTGCTGGAGCTGAAAAAATTCATAGAATCTATTCTGGTAAATTTTCTGAAAATTTAATGAAAATTGGTCCAGTAGTTTTTGTGTAAACCTGCATATTTATATTTGTCTGCCATTGAAAAGTTAAAATTTGCTGCTGGACATAAATGGACGTGGAGTTTTAACTCAAATGGCATTTTTTCCTATTATTGACAATATGTGACTAATGTTAAAAATATGGAAAAGCAGTTTTATGCCAAAGTGACTTCTACCAGATTTATATACTGTTAGCAGGTTTTCATTATCGCCAAACAAAAGCCTGGGACTCCAGGTTAATTAGTGTTGCTGCTGTCTGAGCATTGAGTAGCATGGTTGCATGGACTCCAATTACATAACCCCATTAAACTAACTTATTACACTTTGTTTTTTTGTTTTTTTTCATAAAGCTTTTGTTAAGCAGAAGGTGCTCAGTGAAAACAAAACGATTTATATTTATACCCAGTGCTAACTTTGTGGCAGTTCCTAATTGAAATTTTCCCTACATTCAAACGATTATTTATCACTATTTATCATAATACTTTTTTCTGTATTTTTCAATGAAAATCTGGTATTTTCCTATTGTTATGTTCATGTAGATATTCATTAAATTCCATATTAAAGTTGAGGGCTATTATATCAGAAACGGAAAACTGGAGAAAATGTAATTTTCTATATAAAATCATTAACTGAATATTCACTGTCATTGATCCAACTCTATGGGTTTTACTGGTAAATCAATGTTGTAGAAGATGTGTTTCCATGGTAACTACAGAGCCACTCAACATCCAAATGGGTCATATCTGATGACCATGAAAAAATGTCAAACTGTATTTACACCTGTTATTTGCATGTATTTATAGGATTACTGATTCAGAACAGATTATTTTTTTTAAACTGGTTTATTCAATAGGGACCCTGTACATTATGAACATCACTGTAAAAAAAAAAAAACTAAATAAAAACATCTGCCAGAAGTAGTAAAATATATAACTTGGTTGCCGGTTGCTGTTTGGGTTTTTATATGTTAATCTTATTATTATTATTATTATTATTATTATTATTATTATTATTATTATTATTATTATTATTATTATTATTATTATTATTATTATTATTATTATTATTATTATTATTATTATTAATAATAATAATAATTATTATTTTTTTTTATTTTTTTTTACAGATTTGGTGGTTGACACTGGCAACCTGGCTCTTAACTAGTAATCCATATAATTTGATTACAATTTTAATTGTCTTACATTCCCAGAAGATCATTAAGTAATGGATCAGAGTTAAAGGTCTGACATACTGTACTAAGCAGAAGCCCCTCCCTCTGAAGGGCTGAAACAGTAATGAATACTGAACATGAGCTAACAGCTGAACTACATGAGGGAAGTGAGATGAAGCTGGTTGGTGATATGCAAACAATGATTTATTTTTGTCTTGTAAAGGTTCATACTGTCTTCTAAAGACAACTGTAAAGTTAAGTTCTTTTAAACAGACAGGTGCAGTGCCTTCTTGAGACGCGTATTCTGATGAAGGCTACAGGAAGTAGCTGACACTAGTCAAGCAGGTAAACAAAGACTACACATGTCTGTTAAAAAGAAAATAACTTCACAATGATTTATTTCTCATTGATTTTTATGAGAACATATCAGGACTACGTGGTGTCTACAGAACTGTGATGTGTCTAAAACAGAAACCCAAAGTACTTTATAATCTATATTAGTCTAAAGTACACCTATATTAAAGTCACATGGATCATTAAATATGGCAATGTTCTGGGTTTATTCCATACAAAGGAACATGCACAGGCCTCCTGAAGCTAGACTGGACTAAACCCAAGCACAAAATGGATTAAAACCAACAATATGCCAATATTAATTTGAGGTAATCCAATATGTAATTTGATCTCTGCACTAAAACGCAGGTGTAATCCAGATGCTAAAACTGAGTGTTCAACATAGGTAACAGTATTATTAGCAGAAATGAGGTGAAAACAGCTTAAACAGCTTGGGGTGATTTGGAATTAGGAAATGCATGCGTCTTTACTTTCTAATTTCAGTACATGAAATGATTGCAAAATGACTGATTAAACAAAAGACAAATTGGAATTCTGGGAGCAGCATGATAACATATTATTGTATCATATTGTAGTAATTTATTTTGATAAGCTGGAAATTCACTGAGAATTAACAGCATTTACTCAGAAAGTGAATGAAAATACTGGGTAAAAAGAGGAAGGTAGTGTGCATTAGAAATGTAGTCTTCTAGAGTGAACCTTTGATATACTATTATATGGTAGACCTGGCCTTTATCACTGAAGAGAGTAATTTAGGGCAGACAGAGCCAAGGCTAGATGATAATCAGTATAAACACATTTATTATACTGGGACCTTGAGAGCATTTTATTGTGCTTCAAGGGAAACAAGTTACAAAATGATGAAAAAACATTGTAAATGTAGACTAAAAATCAATACCAGTTCATGTGCATCAGCTTTAGATTTAGATTTCGGTAGATTCAGAGTAACTTTGCACTTAAGAGTTCAAAGGAGCACAGTAAAACTGGGTTAAAATGACATTTATGACGCACTTATGTTTTATGATTGGTTCTAAAAAAAAAAAAGACAGATAAAGAAACTCTTTGTCCTCTCGGATGCTACCTATATATTGATCTGATTTCATGTTGTACCCACATACTGTACCCACAAACACACACACTCACGGCCATTCATACATAAACCTGGTTGGTTGGCAGCTCTCAATGTTGAGTGCCTAGTTTTAAAGTGACTGGATCAATACAGGGGAGTGAATTGCCAATTTCAGTTTGTTCTATTGAAATCGGCTGGCACTGCATTCTAGCGGGCAAGCACCTGAAATTGGCAGTGGCAGAGTGGAATTGGATTTGTAGGGAGAGTAAGACAGAGGAGTGAGCAGAATGATCTGAGAAGGACTTAAACAACAGTTCCATGAACACACAACAGAGTACAAAACCATTTAAGGTGTTGTTCTAGCAAGTATAACATGTATGTGCTAACTGAGACATACTTAGATCACAATTACCTCCTTGCACCATTTCACCCACACTGACCCTCAGTAACATGAAGCCAGAGCTCTTCTTAGTTCCTTCGACAGGCCATGGCAATCAAGCTGCATGCTGGAAAAGCACATGATTGGGTCTCTTGATAGTGAATAGCTCATTCAGCCGATCCCCTCCATTCTGTTTATTGGGACATAGTGGCCTGGAGCCATCACTAAATGATGGAGTGGATTTGCACGGATAGTTTTCTGCCCATAGAAATGACACACTATAAGAATTAAAGGTCTTTGTAGTCTCAACCTAAATGTCTTTAGCTATTTATCAGATTACAGTACAGAGTTTGTTCAGATGCCTTTGAAAATACAGCACTCGTAGACACTGTATCTAACAGTGATCAGTAATAATGAATTATCCCTTTAAAGTTATACTACACATTAACTTGCATGGGGATCAGCATCTTTACTCCGGTACACCCACAGTGACTTACCCCCGACAGTGTCTTGTGAGTCGAGTTCTGGTCCAGTTTTGGTCAAAGCAAAAGTCGTTCCGGCAGGATCCTGGGATAAAAAAAAAAACAAAAAAAAAACGTGTTTCTTTTCAAAACAATATGTGTTCAAATGAGTGATTTATTTGCATAACAAAACTGTCACAGAACAAAAACACACAAAATTGCTTGGAGGTTCTTTCTCTCAATAGCGATCAATGTGCATTGTCACTGCTAACAGCTGTGCGCCTGCATGTGCTGTAGCAGACACTGCCGAACAACTGATGAAAGTAGTTTGTTAACAGCTCCTAGCAATAACAAGGCGCATTGATCGCTATTGAGAGAAAGTAGCTCCAAGCAATTACGAGGTGTGAGTTTTTGTTCCGTGACGGTTTTGTCATGCAAATAAATCACTCATTCAAACACATATTGTTTTGAAAAGAAACGCGTTTTATTTTTTTTTTACCCCAGGAAACCTGCCGGGACTACTTTTGCTTTGATCAAAACTGGGCTCACAGGACACTGACACAAGTCACTGTGGGTGCACCAGAGTAAAGACGCTGATCCCATACAAAATCATGTGAAAAATACTGAACTATCCCTTTAAGTAATTCCCAAAGTGGAAGGCATTTACCAAAAATAGCTTGACTAAAATCTAAAATCTACATTAAATACTTACCAGTTCAATATGCTGTTTGTCTGTGGAGGTTCACAGTTCATTGTACAGCAAGCACTGGTTTTGAGAAAGATCATTATTCGATATGCATGACGTTAGCTGCAGACTTGTAACTGTGTTTGACTGCATTGTCCCTGTCAAAAATAAATAAATAAATAAATGAGTCAGACTTGAGCCCCTCTGTGTTGAATGGACCTGTTCTCTGGTTTCGCCTGCCATTAAAAACAAGTCGGTGCCTCCTCCTGCTCTTTGACCAGTTCACTTTTGCTAATGTGTGCTATGTGGGAATGCTAATGCTAAATTGGCAACTCTGTGCGTGTGTGTGTGTGTGTGTATGTATTTGCAGCTTGTCCCAACCTAGCACAACTAGCAACTAGCACTTCAAGTCCAAGATATTTCAACCAATATCAATAAGTCACGTATATGACGAGGCAGAAGTTATGGTTATGGTTTCGTTTGCAGTAAACTAAGATGCTCCATCATATTTGCAAAGAAATTTTGTAACTATTTGAAACGAAAACTTACATTTGTGTGATTCCTTTCCAGCTCCAGTTGCCATTCTTAAAACAGGAACGAAGGAAAAATGGAAGCGTTCGCAAACCATTATGGATAGTGCAAAGCATTATGGGTAACAAATTCTTCCCCTCTGTCTTAAGCAACCATTGCGAGTCTGAATCCAAACTAACTCCATTCGAAGGGATAGGAAAGGATCATCGATTCTATACAGAAATGGGACACCCTGCCCTCTGAAATAAGGAATTGCAGGGCCATGTGGGGACTTTGCGACAGGCCCTTGGAATGGTAACATCAAAAGACCAAACTTCCCCATGAGGATAAAAAAAAACTAGTTAAGCATTCATATTTGGAAATGTAACTAAACTGTAAAGACTTCAAAGAACTTACAGTACTTTCACTGTTAATTTTGCTGTAACTCTAGATCTGCCTGGAAATGAGAAGTAGGATTATAACCTTCCCATATTGAAAAGACACTTTGAAAGGATTGAATCAAAAGCCAAGCAAATACTATGAACAAATGGAGCAGAGTAAAACATATTTTTGTCCATAATTGTAAAAATGTACAAGTTAAAATGTCCTTAAATTAAAAAAAAGACGTGATGAATAGAGTGTGTTGTTACGCACATTTGCTCTTTTACAAATTTTAAATATGAAGGAGGCGGGAAATGTGATGCTCAAAAACATCAGACACAGACCAACATGATGGCAAAAGGATTCTACATCTATCTCATATTCAACACAGCCTGGTTTAGTTTTCATTCCAGTCCCACAACATACATGTATGATAACCGAACAGAAGGTGAGTGCAGTTTAGTGTTCCACCTGAATCAATACATGAAGATTATTGTGTTAGTGTCACATAAGAGGGTTCATTTGTCTTTACACTACCCACTGTTGGTACAAGAGATTCAATTATTTACACCTAGTAACTCTTCAGTTC
>CM035795.1:26721650-26909150 GCA_020466265.1 Siphamia tubifer | reverse complement strand
CATTTTTCTTATATGAATTTTATCATGACATCAAAGTACAATGTGTTAAAACGAGTACAGGTGAGACATATAAACTTATAAGCAGATCATAACATTAGACTATACAGTTTAAAGCTACAGTGTTTTTTGTGTAGCTAGCATATTTTATTTATATTGTCATTAAGACATTACATGATAGGCTCGATGGATCACCTGCTCCGTCTGTGGAATGTGGTCTCACATTGCGTGTGTAACACAGTTATCACATACTGTACATATGCCATCATTGTGAATAAAATATATTTGTATAAATATATTCATTTTTGGTATTGTTTTTTGTGATAACTTGCACTAAATATTGAATATATGTAAGCCTAAAAAGTGGATATTTGTCATTGGTTTTGTAACTAACATTGATTAATAGATTGATTAACAGATATTTGGGTGGTAGTCTACAGCATTTTCCACTACATTAGAAAAACATATGAAACAAAATTACTTTCATGATTTAAATTAAGTAAAATAAAATGACTACATCTGCAAAGACTCACTGGTCACATTTCCTTTGTTTTCAATGGTTTCACAACTGTACCCCTGCAGTTTTGAGTGAGGGTACGGTTAAGACAAAAGTGCACTTTTTATGTTTAATTAATTGCATAAAAATTATACACCTAAGAGATAGAATGTCTTGGTTATATATTAGCACACCTTGAATATATGTTATATCTAAAACAAATGTATTTTTGGTGTCTTTTAATAGTCTAATTTGTGTATGGAAGGTGAAAAAAGTAAGTGTATTCAACTGTGCTCAGTCTCCCCTACTGGTTCAAAACTAGTATGCATACTATAGCCTGTAGACTTGTATTACTACTACTATTATTACTATTTCTTATATTGTTTTTGCTAAGCATGTACTTTTTTTCTCTTATACTTCATTGTGTTGTTGTCCTGACCTATGAATTTCCCCACTGTGGAATCAGTAGAGTTTCATCTTATCTAAGACCTTAATAAACCAACACCTGCACACTATGACAAGCTTACTGACCAATATCAACACTACATACAACTACTGCAAATACATACTCTTAATGATAATAATACTAATAAAAGTGCCCCTGTTTGTTTTTAAGTGTAGTTGCAGTTAAGCCTACTTGAATGTCTCTGTTGGGAGAAGTAAAATGATATGGGTGAAGGTTATTTTTAGTCAGCACAAGCTGGATAAAGAGGAGAAGAGGAAGCTAAAGGGTTTGTACTATATGAATGTGCATGTGTCTATTCCTGCGAGTGTATATCTGAGCCTTTTACAGGTGCTTTCACTCCCATCTGATACAGTATGTAGCTGATTATAAACACACAGGGGCATGTTCACATTTGGCTGTGTTTCTCCCTTTGCCCTCGCCTGCTCTTCACAGGACATTAAACAGGATAGCTATAAGCCTCTGATTCACCCAAACAGACACATGCACACATGCAGACATTCACCTTGTTTTTGTCTCTAAGAGTACATTGGAGTCGAGCCTAATTGCTTGAATAATATGACGGGTGCTTCTGCAAACACAAAACTTGTCAATCTTTATGTATTTATTGCATCTACTCGAGTTTCACTTCACCTTATCTATCTCTGCCTATGTGAACTTAAAAAAAACAAACTGCACTCCAAGGTTAATGCAGTTTTAATCTATGGGCGTGTCATATATTATTCTGTGTTGTTCCTGTATATGTGATATTATACTGTATGTGTGTGATGTGTGTGTCCTGCCAATGGGCCTCATTAAGCAGTTTTTGAGACCTCTGAGACCTTGCCTTTAGTAAACTTGGTGTCATTAATGGGTGTTAATGATTTTGGCCTTTGTAATCACTCTGTGTGTATGTGTGTGTTACTGCGTGTTAGATGGGGAAAAGGCGGTTCTCGGGGTTGGAGGTGACCCTAATGGTCGTGTTCCTGTTGATGACTGTGGCAGCCATCACTTTCATTGTTTTGTTTGTCACCGGGGAACCAGGGGTCATTAAAGATGGTAAGTTGACACTCATATGCAACATATGTATGTAAATACACTTAACAAAATACAAAGAAGCGTACCTCCTTAGAGCTGTGGCAACCCAGAAAAGAAACCACAATTAATATTTATATACATTTACATTTTAGTCTGGCTATGACTGAACAAATTAGGTTTGCCATTATATGAGGAGTATTCTTAATTGAAATAATTAATTTGATGTCCATGAACACTGATACAAATTCACACATTTTATGAGGTCTGTGGTCAAATAATTAAATGGACTTTGATTTTATTTTACATATACATGTGCTTTATATTTTGTATTATTTAACATTTTTCTCCTACAGTTTGGACAGTTTTGTTTTCCTGCTTTTGTATCCCTAACATATAAGTTCATCTCTCATAAGTTTTGTATTGTTATATTTAACATTTTAATCAAGCATGTAAGTAACACACCAGACAAAGCTACTTGAAATATTTTGGACTGTTTAAAACTGACATTACTGTTGATGGGCTTGTTTGGTAAGTTGCTAAGTGTTATTTAATAAACTTAAAATGCCTCCCTATGTGTTAGGTTGGTTACTGTCTTACTACAACTGTTTGCAATTCTGCAGAAAACCCTAGTTTTTTCACTCATCTTAAATTGGTAAGTTATGTAGCACCAGTTAGCTAGTAAGAGTTAGCAAACAACACCTCTGTGTAAACCATAGCCTTTGCATAGTTTGTGGACAAATTGGTGAGTTCTGAATGCGACAATGAAGTCAGTAGCTTATTATTTAGCCACTGTAATGTTGGATTTTTGCAGCCAGAATACACCATATTTTGACAATTCATGGGCGACTACAAAAAAAAGAGAAAGAAACCTGAATAGTGATGCCCCTTGTTTATTTTGTTTAATTAACTCCTTTAATTAACCCCTTGTTTAATTTACTATACATAACATAATATATCCACCTCTCAATCATAAAAAACAACTGGGGAAACAACCTATGTAAATCAGTCTGCAGCAGCTAGTTAATTTTTCAATGAATGGTGATGCCCCAATTTATTTTAAATTACTATTGGGTTGTTACACTGATGATACAGGGGTCTGAGTTCATAGTGATGTTGTGTTTTTTGCACTGTGTGATGGATGTTATGACTCCATGGCATTTGAATCTCCCCATTTGGCGAGTAATAAATTGAACTGTGTCATTCTTAGCCACACAGCAGAAGAGCTAACAGGCTAACAGACATCAACAGCTCCTGCCCTGTTAGCGATTAGCACACTGTTATATTTGGGCTAACATTTTTTGTACAAGAAAGACACACAAAGATTGAACATTAAGGGTAGTTATGCCAAATGCTATTCAGATGAAACCAATTAGACATGAGTCATATAATGAATGACAAACATTTGACAAAAACTAAATTCAAATGACAAAATGCTGTCAAGTAATAAAAACACTCCTGGGGCAGACAAAGGGAAATCTAGTCAATGAAAGAAACCGATACCTACAGGACACAAACAACTAGGATTACTGGCGTGTATGAGAACATCTGCACCAACCATAAAATAAATCCATAAAATAAGTTCATAAACACTGTAACAAGCAGTTGTATCACCATAAATGTGCCATCTATATGGAGTGAATATTATTGTGGTTAGATGAGATGTAAAAACACAACCCCCCCCCCATTACAATACTTATATTATGTCACTCCATTAAACACATGTTAATGTTCAGTTGTACACATATATAGTTCTTTAATACATTTGCATTTGCATGTGTTCATTGTCAATGGGCAAATATGCAGCAGGAGTAAGTAGACTAGTAGTGCATCCCATATTTTACACATTAACATCTAATATAACATGATATGCATTATGGTGTTTAGAAAAAATGTTTTTTTGGGAGGTGGGGTAGCACCATGGGCTCCTGCTGCACCACTGTAGCTTTTGTCCTAATGGATTTTTTTCCTCCTTACATTTACTTTTATACTTTAAGTAATTTTGCAGCCAGTACTTTTGCAGTTACTTGAATAAAAAGCTTGAGTTCATACTGGAACTTAAACAGAAGTCTTTTTTAAGTTTACCTGGTTAATAAAGGTGAATACTTTTAAAACCTCTGGTTTTCTGTCTTCAGAAAATTAAGAAAATTCAACCTTTACCTGTGATGGGTTTGAGAATGTTACGTAAACCTTCATGAGGAGTGACATAATATTGGTTATATTTTTCAGTTCATAATGTTACCAGTCACTTATTGTCATTGAGCTTGTTTTCAACATTAGCCTTTCCACATTTTTATGAGAGTTCAATGAAAGACAACATTTTAACATTTTTTTTTTTTTTTTTTTTGCAGAAACATCAGAAGTATTTGTTCCTCAGTGTCCCAAGATCCCTTTGGCTGAACGAATTGACTGTTTCCCTGATGCTGGAGCGTCAAAGGTATGAACAACCTTTAGCTCTAATTGCAAAGACCTGTTTCCTGATTTATTTATTTTTTGTTCCCTTTTTGCCTCCAAACTTGACAAAGTATATGCTAACATGAGGAATAACAAGGATGATTTGTGTGTGAGTGGAATGATGTATTGTGTTGAAAAATGAGAACAATCTTCATGATCATAAAAATATCATCAATTTCAACAGCAAAAATGTGAAGCACGTGGCTGCTGCTGGGGCCCACTGGATGAGAGGAGCGTTCCCTGGTGTTACTTCTCAACCAACCATGGATACACAGTGGAATCAGTGAAGCAACCATCTCCTCATGGTAAATTCCCATTTCGTCTTCTTCTATCCTGCTTTCATACAATCACTGACTGAAGAAAATATTTGGCTTCCTGTTTAGCTTAGCCTATTTTCTACATCTAACTGCCTCATGTTTCAGCCATCTGTCTGTCTGTATCTTTTTCTGTTTCTTTTACTTTGCCTAAGGCATGACTTTCTGTGAAATACGACATGAATGGCATATGAGAAAACATGACTGACTTTACAGCATGTGGGTTTTCTTATTTTCTGCTTGATTTCTCCGCCTTGTGTGAACTCACTTATTGTGTAAAGCACGAAAAATCATTGGACATTTCATATAAAGACTGCTACACTTTCATTCGCATTGATGTAATAGCGTAAAAAAAATATATATAAATATAATGGGAGACTTGTGTCGTGAGGCAAAGGTGTTTAAATTGAAAAATAGGAACAAGTTGGAATGAGAAGAACATTATCAAAAACAATCATTTTTCTTGGTCCTCAGAGATAGCCTCGTCATTCAACAGGGACTTTTAATGACACAAAACCAAAACTGTTCTTTCTTATAGAAGTTAAATTGTCTTCAAATATTTTACATTTACTCAGGCATGGTGTTGCTCAATGCCCCCGTGCAAATAACACAAATTTCCTTCGAGACAGCTGAAGCTCCAGCTCTGTAAGCACATTGCATCCTTTGATCATATTGGTGAATACATAGCATGGGAATTAATTTAAGTTGATTCTCATTCCAACTTATTTGATGTATTTAATGTGCAATTTTCAAACCAATGGCGGTTTTATCATTGCAGAGCATTGAGGGATTTGTTGTTTGATTAATTTAAAAATACTTCTAACTAATGCATGTTGTCTAGCAAATAATGCAATGGCAGTAGATCTGTAATGCCATTCAAGTTTGATATGTTTTCAGAGCACTATTCCTCTATTATAACATGTGTCTTTATAATTGTGTGTTTGAACTGCAGTAATGGAAGCTCATCTGAAGAGAATGGCCTCTCCTTCTTTATTTGGAGCAGACATTCAAGAGCTGGCACTTCATGCAGAAATGCAGTCAGACAATCGACTACGATTTAAGGTACACACTCAACAATAGCACTTCTTTCATTTCCTGTCACACTTACTCAACCCAGCAAAAAAAAAGCCCTTTGTGGTTTTATTTACACAGATAGTTCAGAGCCCTCCATTGGAAAATTACTACAGTGATTAATATATTTTAACCTTACTGATGCCCTAACCATCAGTTTGATATAGAGCATAAACACTGGACTGTGTTTCAATGGAAAATGATCATGTGACCTGATGAGTCCAGCTTGCCCCCTTTTTCCATCAGTAAGAAGAGAGGTGGAGGAAGTGATTACTTATCATGACTAGTGCCTACATACAAGGCACGTCTTTGGAGGGACTGCTAAAATCTGGGATTGATTCAGATGGTCAGGTCTAGGTTCAGTGAAGTTATGTGTCCAAATTTGATTTAATCTTCCTCTTGTGTTACGGTCAGAGCTGACCCATTTTAGTTTTTAAATGCATAAATGAATCATGTAAAATGTGTGTATCACCTCAAGACTTTTTGATTTTGTCAGGAACCTCTATTTTAACAAAGTAATACACCTTTTTTCACAAAATAATGAAAATGTGACCTTTGTGTTGTTCGGGTCAGTGTTGACCCAGTTAAAAAAAAAAAAATAGAATATACTGGAAAGCAATAGTAATATTCAAAAACTGAAATCATAAGTCATGCCAGTCATGTGAGCTTTTGATGATTCTCATGTTGTTTTGTAATCCAGTATACCTGCACAAAATAAAATAAACAAAGATGGGTATGTCCACACATGAGGTCAATTAAGGATAGAGTTCCTGACTTGCAGAGTGCACAAAGGGTATACTGACATTAAAAAAAAAAAAGGCCCAGAGGCTCACACCAAACATATTAAAAACAATAATGTCATGGATAAAGAGGCCTGACAATGTTACCAAGAGATGAGAAACAAATTGGATGATAGATCATTATTTTAGTCTATTTTCTAGCTGATTTAAGACAGGGTCAAAACTGACTTGTTAGCATAAGAGATGGTAACAGAAAGCAAACACAAGGAGAAGGTTGTTGTGACATTAGCCTGTTGTAATGAAGCCATAGTGAATGTGTGCTGTAATCAAAGCTAAAGGTGTGCTGATTAAATATTAGTGTCTGGAGCTTCATCTAAATAAATATTGCATTGTATACTCATTTCAAATGTATTTCTGGATACATTTACACAGGTTGACTTCATTTTAAAAACATCTTTATCTAACCTGATGTAACTCAAATGACATGCAGAGCAAAAAAGGACAAAAATAGCAATATACACAAGAAAGAACAGACATGACTGTGAGATATGGGGCCACAGTCACACTCCCTGCATGGTTGTTTCCTTTCCTCAGATCTATGATGCCCACAGGCAGAGGTTTGAGGTCCCCCACGAGCATGTCAGCTCCCTCAACACTCACCCATCCAGCCCCATCAGTGACACAATGGAGATCAGACACAAGCCCTTTGGCATCACTGTGCGCAGGAGAGAGAACAAAAAAGTCCTGTGAGTACCCATTTTATTATATGTATGTGTTCACAGCACGTTCGTTTGAGTTGAACTAGAAGGGACTGTGTGTATGTACAAATTGCAATATTACTGTGTTTTGTCTTTGGGGAGTGAAGGAAACACAAAAGACAACAGACTGCATGTATTCAACATTACAGTATGTGTAGTCAGGCATATGTGTTTGACACATTCTGCAGTATAAAACATTTATTGTGCTATACTCTTTGTGTATATGTAATTCTACATGAGGCTTTCACCATGTTTCTAATAAATATAGATTAAAAATAGTACTTATTGACAGACAGTGCTTGTCAGAGAAGGCTACATAAAACCTTATTTTCACTGAAAAGGTTTAATACAGAAGGGTAAACACTGTCACTAACATTCAGCTTCTGTTAATCAGAGATGATTGCAATTCATGATGCATGATAAGTTACCCTGCAAAGATTTATCTTTAGATTTCTCCTTTTGTTAATAACTAGAAGAGTGAAAGCAGATATTTATTTTTCTTGCTGATTCTCTGTAACATTATCCATGGATAAACATACATTTTGCAATAGTAATAGAGCAGACAACCAGACAGTTACACCTAATGTACAGGCAGGACAAAAATATATAACAATATTAGTGTCGTCAGACAATAACAATTTCTAATAGGGATTAATCACAGGTTGCTGTGAATGAATTATGATTAAATATCATTCATTTTCAATCTATATTAATCTGTTTTATTTTGCATGAGCAAACATGATCAAGAAAGAAGGGAATATTCATACAGTTGTGGTCATAAGTTTACATACCCTGACTAAATGTGCATGGGATGGATAGAGCGTGTTGTCCAGTAACTGAAGAGTTCGGATCCTGCTCTGTCCTAGGCGGTCCGTCGTGTCCTTGGGCAAGACACTTCACCCTCCTTACCTCCACAGTGGTGTATGAATGTTTGGTGGTGGTCAGAAAAATACAAAGTCATTTTGCTGCCACGCTTCTGTCAGTCTGCTCCAAGGAAGCTGTGGCTACATATGTAGTTTACCACCACCAGAGGGTGCATGTGAGAGTAAATGAATGACAGGTCACTAATGTAAAAAAGGGCTATATAAATCCAATCCATTATTATTATTATTGAATGTTTCAACATGACAATGACCCAAAGTCGACCTGTCATCAGAAAAAGTGAAAGTGAAGGAGTATCCATCTCAATATCATTGAGCCACTTTGGGGAAGTGTCAAACCTGCAGATAATACAAGACAACCCAACATCTTATAGGAACTGAAGATGTTTTACCAAGAAGAATCTGAGAAAATAGTGTCTCATCCACAACTACCACAAAATACGTCCATCTGTCATTTTCACGACAGGATTAAAAACTAGGGTATGTAAACTTATGACCAGGGTAATTTGGATACTTTCATTCTTGTATTATCATTCATATTCTTTGAAAAATAGCCGAAGAATCACAAATTCTGCTTGGGTATGTAAACTTATGACCACAATGGCATCAAATGTGTTAGCAGACGTTCAGTCATTCTGTACTGCAGATGGGTTAATTGAGTTAAAAAGTTGAATCAGATTAATCATGATGATGCATTAATCTGTGTTAATGCATTCATTTTGTCAGACCTAATTAATATTAAACTAGGGTAGAATCATTTTAGCTCCTTTTTTACATTATATACCATATATTTTTCACTCATAGTTAAACATTTACAGCAGACTTGTAATGTCACATGGAAACTTTGTTCACCTAATTCTATTTACATTGAAGCATTATTGTTTTTGTCAGTGTTGTAAATGACCTTCAACCACAAGCTATGAGGTTGCTCTAAAGATTATTTGCAACCAATCAAACTGTTGTTAAATTTTATTGTTCTTCTCATAACACCACCTTTATGAGGCCACGTGTTTTATGAACTTCCATTGTCACACACTGTGTTTTGTGTAATATTCAGGTGAGAAGTCAACCTGTAGGCTTTTGAAATCTTTACCCTGCCCCCAAAGAAGAGAGGGGTATCGGTCTTTTTGTTTGTAAGCAAGTTCACGCAAAAAAGAAAAAACACTGGACCAATTTCCATGAAATTTTCAGGAAAGGCACAACATGGTCCAGAATAGATCCCATTCAAATTTTTAGTGAATATAGGTCAAAGGTGAAGTTTACAGTCACCAAAAATGTGTTTTCTTAATGATAAGAGACAGGGCAAATCAGGTGAAATGTGAGCAATGGGGTGGGTTTTGTTGTGCCAGACACCACTTGTCTCTTCACAAATTTTTAATGGTAGTCATGTGAATGCAGTGGAATCGACAAAATATATTCAATAAAGACCCGGGGTGATTGCTTTTTTTAATGTGCAAAATATAATGTCAGCATAACTATAAACTATATATTTGTATTTTACCAATTGCAGACATTGCCACATGTATTTTGTGAATAAATATAAAAGTTGCGGGGAAAGTTTAATCATATTTTGGCTATTAAAAGAAAATAAGCTCATCATGGGGAATTGGCTGAAACTCGTGGTCATAATTAATTGCTATCTGGAGTATTACTGAAGTTATTGCAATAACGTAATAATATTATTATTATTTTTTTATAACTGACTGAACAGAACAGAAGTCAAGCTGAAAAGACAGGTTTACTTTTCAGAGTATAAAGATTTGTCAAAACCTCAAGATTTTAATAACATGACTTATTAATGTGTTAAATGGAGAAGTAAGTACTATTTGCTCTTTTACCTGCATGACTGATTTAAGCTGTCCTAACAATAAAAAACTAAATTACTTGTAAAAGTCATGTGGTTACGACACATGCTTGCACAGTATATGATTGAAGATTAGTTTACGATTAATATTTACTGGATGTCACATGTTTATTCTACTTGTGTATTAGTGGATTTATGTTTGTTATCTCTTTTTTTTTTTATGAAAACACTGTATAAACTGGATTATCTTTCAAGCCAGGCAGTTTGTTAAAACAGTGTTTTTCTCTGGTTTCTCCAGTGCTTAACAGATGAGAGGGTGCTGTAATGTTCCCTTTTTACTCTTCCATTTTGTTTGTATGAGTTTGTTTAGGCAGCTGTATGCAACTAGAGCAGACTCAGTTTTTCAACTACCAGGGTATGTCTTGTTTTGAAGGCTGGAGAAATTCTACCCAGAGGGCTTATTAGAGCTTGATGGGATGGTACTTTCTCTCCCTATTTTTTGTTGTTGTTGTTTTTTTTTTTATTCTTACATCTCAACTCCTTCACACATTCCTGTCTTTTCCCCACTCCCACTCCCTCTTTTTTTTTTTTTATTGCATCTCACTCTCACTTTCTGTCTTACTCTCTCTTTGTCTCTCACATTGTTTCTCTCACCTGTTCTCACTCTCTCTTTTTCCCCATTCCCCTTCTCTCTCTCTCTCTCTCTCTCTCTCTCTCACTCTCTCTCTCTCTCTCTCACACATCAGTCTTGTTTCTCACTTCCCACTGGTGACCTGTGCTTTTGTTTTCTCCTCTTGTTTCTGACTCAATATACTCAGGTTTGATACAACGATGGGACCACTGGTGTTTTCAGACCAGTATCTGCAGCTGTCTGCTAAGCTTGCATCCTATAATATTTATGGCCTGGGGGAACATGTGCACAGGCACTTTCGGCATGACACATACTGGAAAACCTGGCCCATCTTCACTAGAGATGCCTTTCCTAATGGGGTGAGGAGGACACACACACACACACACACACAGAGGTGCACATAAAATGCAAATAAAATAATCTTAGAAGAAAAGAAAAAGTCTTTTCAGTTTATTTAAATTAGAAGCATTGATAAATGTCATCGTGTATCTAACAATAATACAGTGTCAGCATTTTACAGATTTAAGAGACAATTGCTTTTGTGTTTCTTCTTTCTCTCTGGAGACTTTACAATGCATTTTTATTGATCTGAACAAAAGTGGACAGACTAGACACATTGCTCTTCACACCTCTGTCTCCGTAGTTTCCCACTCACTATTTGTATTTGTATTTCGTGGCTGCCTACATCACCTTGTCTAAAAGGCCACTGTGCATTTGCTTCTTCAGTCTGTCGTCACACAACTGTCACATTTGTTTCACACAGAGCAGCGAAGAAAACACAAATGCTTCAGGAAAACTATATATGACTATTTTAACCCAAAACTACTAACTAACCCATTCCCATCGAATACCATTCATTAATGTTCTGATCTCAGGCCCCATGATTCTCCTGGAAGGGGCAGAGACTTAAGCTCCCCATTATTATATCAATAATTATGACTTAATTTGCACATTCGAAAAGGAGTGATGTTACCAAACTACCACACCCTCATTGAGAATATATTTTTATATCATATCCTGACATGTGGTCATAGGAAAATGGTTTGAGTGAAACTGACCTTTTAACATACAGTACTGTAGGCCTGTCACAAATCAGTTACCCAGAATGTTCTACAGGGATTTGTGTGTACATGAACACGTGTTAAAGATGATACACTGAAGAGGTTTTTGTCACATGTCACTCCCCTGTGTCTGGGTTCTTGTGCTATTACCTCTGTAGGAGATATATACAGTGATCAAAAGGCTTACAGATGACAGGCCTGTGTTGTTTGTGTGTATGTGTTTACATGTGTGCACGAGTCATGTTTACGTGTGATCTCTACATGAGTATTCTTCTTCCCAAAGGGCTTATAATTGAAAGTCTTGTAAGCTGATTAGCCAGTATAGTCACCCCCTCAGCTTTAATAAGTCTCCCACTCTCCTCCTGTGCTTAACACCTCTTCCATACATCCCTTCATCCCACTGACTGTCTTTATCCCCTGCAGGGGACGCATAACCTCTACGGACACTATCCCTTTTTCCTCTGTCTGGAAGATGAGAGCGGAAAGTCATTTGGGGTCTTCCTCATGAACAGCAATGCTATGGGTAAATATAGAAAACGCCAATATGTAAGAACACACGATTACACACACACATACTCATTTAAATGTCTCATGAGGACCATTGGGTAGTAAGTGTAAACGCATCTTTTTAAAATTTAAAATGAAATCAAAATCAAAATAATAAAAATGATAAAACTAAATTAAATTCAAATAAACACATAAATAAAATACAATACTAATAATAAGAATATTTAATAAGTGAATGAATACAATTTAAAAAAATAAAATAAATCATTTTGAAAAATACAGAAACATTTATCATAAAAAATAATAAGTAAACACATTTTTAAACCTTTGAAAAATACATGTTTCACTTTGCACCTGTTTCCCTCATGCTTTATGGGGAATTCCTGAAAAAAAACAACAAATTAATGTATTTATTGGGCCACATTATTTCTATTTTATTTGTGGGGACCTTTATTTATATTTAACCCTTGTAGGGACCTGAATTTTGATCCCCATAGTGTCAGAGGTCCCCATGGTGTGGCTGTGTAAACATATCAATGTCCCCATAAAGATAGGAATACAAGTATACACACACACACACACACACACACACTATTACATACACATGCTCAGTAGCAAGAACATTATGTATGCTTTCGCAATGAAATGCAAAAATGTACAATAAGCACCTAAAACATGAGGAAAATGAACTATTTAACATTTGTCCAAGGACACAAAACCCATCAGTTCTCCTCTATCTGTCTAACATAAATTGACCTATTGTTGCCTCAATCAAAATTGTGCTGACAACTCAAAGAGAATATTACATGGCTGTTTTACCCTGAGGAAGATGAATGAGAGCAATGGGAATGTCTGCTGACATGTTTATCTTGCTTATGTGTATAGTCTTTTTTTTCTTTTCAACTTTTTTGTAATACTTCATGATGCGTAGATGGTGTGTCTGAGCTAATGTCTGTGCTCTTGGGTCATATGTGTTTGCATGAGTGAAATTCTTCAAAAGTACATTTTCCTTTTGGTCCTTTCGTGTTTTCAGAGGCTGTAATAGAGCAGTGACTTAAAGGAGAGAATACTATAAGGGTTTGTCTTATTGGTATTTCTTTTAGAGGTGACTTTGCAGCCAGCTCCAGCTGTGACCTATAGAACCATAGGAGGAGTCCTTGACTTCTATGTTCTTTTTGGAGACACACCAGAACAAGTGGTACAGGAGTTCCTTGAGGTGAGGCACTTGAGTTTTCAGAAGACAAAAGCACAAGCAGAGTTGTCAGACAGTGTTAGTGGAATGCATTAACCATATGTTTAATTGTGTTGTCCAGCTCATTGGCAGGCCTGTCATCCCTCCCTACTGGTCACTTGGTTTTCAATTGTCACGGTGGGACTATGGCAGCCTCAGTGAAGTCAAGAAAACAGTGGAAAGGAACCGCGCCATTGACCTCCCATATGTAAGATGCTGGAAAGATGTATTTATTTATTTATTTATTTATTTATGTCCAACAGACACTATGTCGCCCAATTTTTGTTGTTGTCTCTGAACGTATAATAATTGTTATCATTGCACACTGAATTTTTATGATATTGATATTCAATATTTAATGAATTATATCTGTATGTGACCTCACACATACTCACACAGTCACGCTATCCTGTAATTTATGAACTAAACTCTTGTCAGGTTGCATTCAATACTAGATTTATTATCACAATAAACTACACAATAAATTAATTTGAGACTGAGAAGGAGGTATGGCTTTATGTTTCAGGCGTCAGTCAGCAGTGTGGGAAATGAAAACTCATGACTAATGGATTGTCCAACAGTCATTCATTTATAAAACAAAATATGCATTATAAAGGCCCATAGTGTGTAAAAAAAAAAAACCAAACAAACAGTGAATGACTGCAAAGCATACACTCAGTGGGGTATTTCTTTCTGTTGTATAGCTTTTGGGGGGTGGGGGGGTGGAGTAGGAAATCAATACTTCACCTCATGCACCCCTTGTTAAATTTGAACCACTCATGCACTACTGTGTGGTTCCAGAAGCAAGAGCCTTAACCACTACACTATCTGTGGAGACGTGATATGAAGGTTGAAGCAGGAGTTCGACAGACAGTCAGAGTGATAGGGATGGCCTTTAGCTTAGACGGGGTAATCCAGCTTTCTGTCAAATAATGGAGAGTCTGCTGGGCGCTATAGGTTCAATCCCAGGACCACTATTTTTCAAGCGTCACTGAATGTTAGTGCTGATCAAAGATCAATCGACCGAGTTCCTTTCATTATCTCATTCATCCTGATCTGAATGTTAAAATTCTAACTCCTCTTTCCTCCCGAAACACCTGATAAATACCAGTTCTGGGTGACATTTTTCTTGGCTGAATGAGACTCACTACTTATCTAGGTGTTAGCCTGTGAATGGAATAGTGCACATGTTTGACTTACATTTATAGCACAATTACAAAGGTACATCCATATTCCTTATCACTACAGTAGTAAAATACACTGTATCACTTAACAATTTTGAATTAAGGGCAACAATAAAGTACAAAGTTCGGATGTTGTTTTTATCTATAGATCAAGTGCAAACAAAATCCCAAACCATTTCAATATTTCACTCTGATAATCTCCGATCTCTCTTTTCATATTCTAAGACATTAAGATGCAGCTGCTTCCTCTCCTGCTGTACTCAGGGACATATTTGATAACCATTAGATAGACCACAGAGGGCATTATCACATTCTCCCTAATATGTCTGGAGCTGATTACCATTATAGGAAGGCACAGCCCTCCAAACCATCTGCTCTATCGATATGAAGTAGATTTTGGCAGACAACAGACAGACAGAGAGCAAGCGTTAAGTCACACCCCGGCAAAAAAAGAAAAAAACTAAAACGTGTTAACATCTCCATTGTCCTCCGAAGGTTAGCAGAGCATTATCTAAGTTGTTTGCACTCTTATCAGATCTCAAAAAGAGCAGCAAAGACAGGTCAACTGACAAACTAGCAGTTAAAACTTCATTTAGGGGTGGGGGTCTGGGTGTTTATTAACATGCCAAGATGGTAATATAGTTCACAGTGTGAGGAAGAACTATCCAAGTCATACTGACGATGCAAAATCTTTGGTGAATGATTTTAATATATGCACAGAGGCAGAATCATGACTTCGCAGCCTATTAAGATGTATTAAGAATCATTTTGAATGTATTACACTCATGCAAGATGCAAATGTGATTTAATACATGGAAATCATGTCAGGCTTTCAACGTTTCCAATTAGGCTTTAAATATCTAATGACATCTAACCTATCTCAGGTAAATTTAACCAAGTTATTCATTCAAAATATAGCATTCCCAAAGCAAAGAGAGCTTTTTTTTCTTTGTGATATTGAATCATTTTTCTGTCATATATGCATTTTTGACCTGTATTTTTCCCCACTTTTGTATAATTTCTTCAGAGTATACGATCCAATCTAACTTTATTTGTAAAGTAATTTAAAACAACCACAGTGGCTCAAAGTACTGTAGATAAGAATAAATTAACAAAATAAGAGTAACATACAAGAATAGATACAAAAGACATAGAACTTTACAAAAAACAGTGCTGTGCAGAAGAAAAAATAAAACCTGAATAAAATAAACAAAACTCAAGAATAGATTTAAAAACTGTTAAGTGAATGTGTGTACGTGTTTTCTTTATGTGTTCTATTCACATATTGGCTCCATTGTTTAGACACTGTTGAATGAGTTGATTATGAATTAGTTTTGGCCGGTTTATTTTATTTATTTGGTTCATGGTTAAGGGACATGAGTGAATGTTTAGAAGTTATTGATAAGAATGGGGGTGGGATTAAATAACTTTCTTCTTCCCACTCCTTTTTGGGTGTAAATATTATTATATATTTTCTTATGTATGTGTATATTGTGTGAATTGCTCAAAATAAACAAATCAAATCAATCAAATCAAAAAACACAAATAGTTATTAAACAATAAAAATAAGTATATAAATAAATCCAAATAAACAACAATAAACCAAGACAAAATAAAACAATGGAATGAAAATAATACATTCAAAAAGATTCAAGGAGAAAAGATGAGGTTTTAAGAGAGTATTCTTTGTCATTTTTTTCTCCACATACAGGATATTCAGTACACCGACATCGACTACATGGAGGATAAGAAAGATTTCACTTATGACAAAGTGAAGTTCACTGAGCTGCCTCAGTTTGCTGACTATCTTCATGAGAAAGGACAGAGATACATCCTGATCTTGGTGAGAAACCCCCCATAATAAATGAAGCAGTTAAAGTTTACACAGCAATATGATATTTACCTTACAAAGTTCCACTACAGAACAGCTGCTGGAAATTTGCTTGGCATTTATTGGTCCTGTTTTATTGTTAGATGGTATTCATTCCAGGATTACTGGCCAAATGTTGGTGTTGTTATGGCATGTGCTTGTAGTTCAGCTATAATGAAGCTTAACTACGAGCTTTAAAACTGTAGGAGGCTGCTGTAATAAAACACCAGTCCAGATCAAATCCCTGATTTCATCATGATTACCTTATACAAGCAGGGTTGAAAACCTAATCATTTTATGCTGCTTCTAAAATAAGTCTCACCGTGTCACTTAAAAATATGCTGTTTTGCATTTAAATTCACTGAGTCAGCTACAGCAACCAAACAGGTTTTTATTGCAACATTTTCAGAACATTAAACAGTCTGCAATGCCATACAGTTTGCATTTAATTGCTGTTCTATTCTGAGATTGACTTTAAATAGTATTTTCTTTGTGTTTTTATATGAATGTTTCCTGTTTACCACCAGGATCCTGCAATAGCCACCAGTAAGAGGGTGGGGAATACAGCATATGAATCCTATGACCGAGGAACACAGAAAAACGCCTGGGTCACTGAATCAGATGGAAAAACTCCTCTTCTGGGAGAGGTGAGATCATTTATATGCAAAAAAAAAAACAAAACAAGAGCCGTATGTCCTTTACCTTACGAGCCTATGTTGCATTACATGTTTGCATATTGTGTAACTTTTCACAGAATTAGCATGTTCTAATGATAGCCGATATGTCATACATCTGGTGCTGATGTGAAAGGTCTTACTATAGTTATTTCATAACAAAGGGGGAAAAAAAGCATATGTGCAGTACACTGTGATAGAGCTTAGTTATTGTGCTGTGAGCCAAATTTGAATAAAATATGAATAAAATATAAATAATACATCCTGTCAAATCAGTACTATGAGGAAAAATCACTCTACACTGATATGCTTGTGGCTGATATGGACCAGATCCTTTGAATCACTGTGTTACATAGGTTATTGTCAGTATTTTAAGTATTCAATTCATGCTTTTAATGATCAATCGCCCATTACTGTGCAATGCTCAGTCTTGTGCATTTATGTGTTGGTGGCAGCTGATCTGTTACCAACGTTAGCTTATAAATGAAGTCAGCGGGTGACAACTTGTAGCCAGGTCCCTGTACAACATAATGAACTTCACCTAAGCACATGATTACTTACAACACTACAGTAAGTAATGATGGAATTACAACTGGACATAGAATACTATGCAAAAGTCAGCAAAAGCCAACATTAGGTTTGTTGGCTTCATAAGGTTTTAATGACAAATGCATTTTTAGTTTCTACAAATATATGTTAAATATGTGCAGAGCTACAAACAGTTTTCAGGGAAAACAAAACTCATCTGTAAACCAAAGGGGAGGTATTTAATATGACCTCCCTTTAACCCATTGATTTGTATTATTAATTTATTATTTATTATTGCTTTTGATTTGTTTATTTGTTTATTTGTTAACACTCTAGCAGCAAAACAATTCATTGAATTCATAATAAATTTGGTTTATTAGTTGACAGTGTCCCAAAATATAGCTCAATAGATTTTGAGAGCTGTGGGTCAAAATGTAAAACATTTTTGGCATTTTTTTTCCCATTTATTTATAATGGCCAACATTTCAGGTCTACAGCAGCAAAACTATTGAGTGAATTCATACCCAATTCCTAGATCTCATTACATTTTGGGAAAAGTCGGTCAAGGTTAAAGATTTCTATGGATTTTTCAATGTGTTTTTATTCTCCCATTAAATTATGACGGCTGAAATTTCACATAAAAACATAAACTATACATCATCAGCTGGATCGATGCCAAAATAAGCTACAGCACATGCGAGGGGCAGCCTGACAGCACATGTTGCTTTTATTTTCTAATGTTTTATATTAGGTTTCATTCAACACAGGTACTGCGTTTTGTCCTGGGGTAATACTAAATAGTGACTTTCACCCTTATAACTTATTCAGTTCAATCTTTTAAAGCTGAGCATATAATTCCTGTATTTTCTTGTTGTAGCTAAATAAACGACAATGACAAATGAACATGTATGAATTAATTTCCAACTTTTATCAGCCTTGAAAGCATGTTTATCTGGTTTAGTGGACCTATATGAGAATAAATCACAATCATTTTAAATGCTGGTTCATGCTTTAGTTTTTTTTTTTTTTTTTTTTTGCAAATGTCTTGTATAACCAATACCACAGGTCATTATACTCCCATAACATTTAGTTCAGTTCAGGCTGATTGTTATAATACGAGTCAAACAGTAAGAGAAGTAGTTCATATGAATAAGCTCTAAAAAAATGAGCATGATTTACTGGTATTACTATGTTTGCAAACGTAATACTTTGGTAACATAATATCTATGCACAATTCACTATGTATAAACCATTTATTACCTATTTGTTAATGTTTGTTCACTATGTTTTAACCATTTATCTATTTGTTACTGGTTTAATCATACACAATTTATTATAAACAAAGTGTTTGTGCTTCTTTTCTATGAATAAACCATTTGTAGCTGTGTGAACAAATGCTTTATGATAAACTGTGTATAAGCAACGCATTAATAAACATTAACAAATAGGTAACAAATGGTTAATACATCATGAACAAACCATTTACACATGGGTAACAAATGGTTATTAATACATAGTGGATTGTGTGTATATAATATAAAGTGTTACCAATATTTCTGTTGAACAATCAAAGACAAATCAAAATGTATTTTTTTTTCATGTTTACTTCTATGCACATGTACAACACACTGTATAATGAAGAGACTCTTTTTTTTTTTTTTTTTTTTTTTCTGTATGCATGTATGTCCATATGTAAGTGGTTCTTCACAGTCATCACCAAACCATAATATTCCCTAATGGAAGTTCAAGCCTGTGGTATATTATTTTTGATCCTTTTCCCCACAGAGTACATGTTAAAAAGCTCTCCCCTGCAGTGAAGGGTGAGGTGGGGGGTAAAAGCCTGTTGCTCCCATGCTTTTATAGTGTTGCTTTTGATTACACACACGATTAAGTCCAGTCCCTCTGCTAATCGCTCTTTCATGCTGCTTATAACAGGTCAAACATATGCATTGATTCTACATTAGTGTTTAATCTTAAAATGTTCTGCATTGCCGCTTCACAGATTTGGTACGCACGTTTGTGTGTTTGTATTTGACAGATTCAGGGACAATCTGCAAGTCTATGTGTAACAATCTTTAAAAACAAAACGCTATTTTTAGTTACGTATGCATCATGTCTGCCCATACATGTGTGTTATTATAATTGATTCTAGTGTATTTCCATGTGAATATAAGTGTCCTGGTTATGAAAAAGGCGAGGGTGTTTTGCAAAATGACCTTTGTGGTAGCTATGTCAGTGATAAAGGAGAAACGGCGACAGGCTGGCATTTATTCTGCTTTTAAGACAGCTAATTGCTTGCATAGATAAGGATAAAAGCCTTTTTGCAACGGCCTGTATGTTTCAACACATGGGTAAAATTATACCAGGACCTTATTTGTACAGATGAATGCACACAGCTAAACCAGAGAGAGAGAGAGAGAGAGAGAGAGAGAGAGAGAGAGAGAGAGAGAGAGAGAGACATGGTGGGATTAAATGTAGAAAAGCCAGACAAGAATTTGGACAGAGCAAAAGGAAGGCGCAGACAGACACAAATAATGGATTACAGAGAAATGTATGGGAAGATCGACTGTCTTATTGAATGGTTCTGTGACACGAAGGCAGAGGCAGGAGACAAAGAGACAGTTTATCAGGTAAAGCATAAAACAAGGACAGATGGAGGAAAGAGGCATGCTGGGACACAGAGAGTAGGGACAAGTACAGAGACACTGAGAGAAAAGACAGACAAGCAGTGACAACCTGGCATAAAGGCATGAGTGGGATATGTAGCATCAAATGTGAGCAGATTTGTTGAATGCTTTCACTGGGGTGTTTGTATTAGAAAACAGCTGGAGATGTCAGAGAAAGAAAATCCAGAGTTAAATGAAGTAGGAAAAACTGGAAAAGGATATATAGCAACTGCAAAGGAGTATCAATAAGCTCTGACCTTGGAGTTCTGACCACCTGCCAAAAACATCTGCCTATAAATCTGCACGTGCATGCGCCTGTGTGTGTTTGTGCACATGAGCATACTGTACATAAGCATGATTCATGTCTTTGCTACAAAGTGGGTTGTAAAGTTATTGGCACTGGAAGTACAGGTAAAAAACAGCTACTGTAGAGCAACCTTGAGATTTAATATCTACTATGCTCTGTCTACCTGGTTCACACACACACACACACACACACACATGGGAAAGACAAAATCTCTGTCTTTCTCTGTGGATTAATCTTTTTTTTCAATACATGTCATTAAGGACGACTTCTAACACACAGTCACGTCTGGAGATTGCTATTGCATTATCGATTTCTCTTCTCCTCTGTTCTCTGCCTGAACTCCTCTGTCTCTCTATCACCTTTCTCCTTTGCCATCCTTCTCATCAATCCCACCATCTCCCCTCACTTCATTGCTTTTCCCCTCCCCCTTGTCATTTCCACATCCTTAAACTGTTTCTTTGACATTTTTTGTACTCTGAAAATCACTGCATTTACTGTATAAACGGATCACATCTTGGTAACTTGTAAACACTACTATAACCCTCTTACATAGTTAGCCATGTTGGAGATGTCTCCAAAAAAAATTGAGGTAAAATGAAAAAGAAGAAGAACATTTACTAAAAATAAAACAATCCAAAAGTCTGAAAAAAGTAGTATTTTGTTTTGCCAAAAGAAAATCTGAAATAAATACTAACAGCAGGGAAGCTTGGATAGTAATGCCAATATAAAGCTCACATAGATATTGTTCCAAAACTATATATAAACAAGTGGTGCCAGGAACAACAAACCTGCCCCTCACACATACTGTATAGTACTGTTGGTTATTTTAGCATCGATCCAGCTGATGTTATACTGTATGTATGTGGTGATGTCAGCATATGAAACAAAATGTATGTTTATATAGACATTTGAAATAGATAGATAGATAGATAGATAGATAGATAGATAGATAGATAGATAGATAGATAGATAGATAGATAGATAGATAGATAGATAGATAGATAGATAGATAGATAGATAGATAGATAGATAGATAGATAGATAGATAGATAGATAGATAGATAGATAGATAGATAGATAGATAGATAGATAGATAGATAGATAGATAGATAGATAGATAGATAGATAGATAGATAGATAGATAGATAGATAGATAGATAGATAGATAGATAGATAGCCTTTACTATCATGTGTAATAGGATTTGAGCATCTCCTTCAGTACAACATTTTAAAGGGAAAATAAAAAGTTAAAAGTAAAGTTATGTCTGTGATAAAATGAACTGTTTATGTACAATATAAAACTATAAAACATTTACAAAAGAAATTGCACGTGTGTCCCATCAAGTGTGCATTTAAAGTGTTTTAGTACCTGTTAGAATAGGCAACATTCACTTTAAATGAGAGTGGAAAAAATGTAGAAAACAAATTGAACTTTGACTTCCTTTTCCCCCAAATATATTGACATCTGTATTTAATCACTGGCAATATATACACCTAATTTGGTATGAATTCATCCGATTGTTTTACTGCCATGGGCATTTGAAATGTTGCCCATTATAAGTACATTTGGGGGGAAAAAAAAGATTTAAAAAATTCATAAAAAATTTCAGGTTGATCAACATTTCCTAAAAAGTAACGATGTGTATTTTGAATCATTGGTGATCTATAAATCAATTAATTTTTTTAAATTAATAATACAAAATTATTTAACTTTGGCCTACTGTTTGCAAAATGTAATCAGATCTCTTCTCTAAACTCAAGTGAACCTGTAGTTTTGGTGCGACAGTGTTAACAATCAAAGAAAGAAAGAAAAAAAAAGAACCAAAACAATACCCCTTGCCTTTCCTTCAGGGTTCAGGGTAATCACTGTAAACACCTCCTCTCTCACTACTTTGTCAGGTGTGGCCAGGAGAGACGGTATTTCCCGACTACATGAGCCAAAACTGCATCGATTGGTGGGTTGATGAGTATGAGCGGTTCTACAAGGAGATCAAACATGATGCCCTCTGGATTGTGAGTCACATTTTATTATGTAAAATAAACACGTGTACACACTGATTAGTTCTTCACTACCCCCACCCTCCAAAAAAAAACCCAAAAAACTAATCATTACATGCTCACAGGGGCAGTTACTTTAATGTAAGTTAAACAGGAAGACATAAAAACAGGCTGAAATTCAGGTTGTTTTGTAAATTATATCTCAGTGCACTCATTATCAAGGCAATACACACACAGCTTTCCACATAACTTTAAACACTTCAGCAAAACAAATAAAAGATGTGAATAAATCTTCTCAGCAAGTCTGGGATTTGGAAGACCATTTTCATAGCATGAACCGGTTTGATTATTATGTAAAACCACTGGTTGGTCATCTAATCTTTTTTTTTTTTTTTTTTTAATGAGATGTGGTATTTGATGCATTCACAGGACATGAATGAAGTTGCAAATTTCAAGAAAGGATCAACTAAAGGCTGCAGTGATAACAACCTTAACTACCCTCCCTACACTCCAAGTAAGATATTATTTTTATGCCCTTTTATTTTGCACCATCCATTAGTGTAAGCTGTCTCCTAACCTTTACAAAACAGTGATAAATCTACAGTAAATGATTGCCCTTTTATTGTGCGCTTTAGTTTCTGGGGAAGAAAAAAAAAAAAAAGAAGATGTTGCAGGCTTGTGGTTTTGTAGCCCAAATGTTGGACACTAGTTGATGAATTCACCACACTAGCTCATAAAGAAAGTTTAGATCCAAAGGAAAACTCATATAAAATAGTGGGTCCTTAGCACAGAATTCTGAATATGACTCTTCTCTCACGTCTTTTGTCCCAGACATGATGATCATAACTGGAAAAGACATGCTCTCCTGATACCACCTTTTTTTATTGCTGTACTCCTTAGTCATCCTCTTCCTCCATTACTCTATCTGTCTCTCATTTCCTCATTGTTCTCACTTCCTACCGTCTTATTTATCAATGTCTCTCCCATTCTTTGTTTCCCCCGCCTCTTTTTTCTCTCATCACTCAACTCCCTTTCCTCATCCTAATCTTGAATTCATGCCATTCTTTCTTTCACCTTACAGTACCCCTTCTCTTTACCTTCTTCATCTTCTTCCTCCTCTAGAGATCCTGGATGAGGTGATGTACAGTAAGACTCTGTGTATGGATGCCAAACAGGCCTGGGGGAGTCACTATGATGTCCACAGTCTATATGGCTACTCAATGGTGCTGGCTACTGAAAAGTGAGTGCATTCAGAATCAATAATAGAAGGAGTTTGTTCAGCTTGTGCTATGAAGGCCAACTTACTGCCACATTCTCAGAGCAATGAGAGGCATTGGCAGTGTCAAAACTGTGTTATGTCAAAATACTGCAATACTCAAAATCAAGTGTTGTAGGGTCACGCATTATTGAGTAATGGCCACGGGATTGTAGAGCTGACGTGCAAAGCTCTGTCTGTTCAGTGCAGTGCAGTGACTTATAACCTTTGTTAAATTATAGCCTGTGACTCTCGCCGACCAAGTTGGATACCATGTGATAAGTGTTTTAATGAGCCCAGCTCCCAGGGAGAGTGAATGACTTTCTCATTTGGGTCTGGCACTGAAACAGTTTAAGGGCCCATTACTTAGAAAGAAATCAGTGCGGGTATAGGATGGAATCATTGATAAATTGAAACAGATAAAGCCGTTTACAGTATATTTATGTAAATGTATGTATGTTTGTATGCATATTCATCACTAGGTACTGATAGGTTGGCATAGTGAGTCCCAATTTAGAGAAGCTTATGAATATTTACAAGGTGATTCCATACATACTTTAAAGATATTTTACATCATTATATACAGGCATATATATATATATATATATATATATATATATATATATATATATATATATATATATATATATATATTGGGGAGGTCTGCAGTGGGTCTCAAAGCTCTCCCCAAGTCATTTCACACAAGGCTAAAGCTGGCATCAGATGGTGGATTCTAATGTACGTTAATGGTGATAGTATTGGAAATTGCATCAATTAGAAAAACCTGCACTAATGGGTTTTCAGCTAAAGGAAAATAACTCTCCATAAAAGCAAACAAATGTAATGTATACCTCTTGATGCAGAGGTGTGCTATAAATAGAGTAAAGGAAATGCATGAATAGATGTTGCAAGAAAAGCAATTAAATGTCTAAAATGTTAACAGAATGACTAAACTTAGCAAAAGCATTAACAAAAAAAAAAAAAAAAAAAATAGCAATAAACAGATATCAGGGCAAAAAAAGTGCATGGTAGCCGGCAGGCTTCACTTGCATGGTTAAACTAGTGACACCAAAGATGCTATTTATAGCTCCCAACTGTTGGTCTGTCTGCTGCTCTTTACTCTGGTGCACCCACTGTGACTTACCCCCGACAGTGTCCTGTGAGCCCAGTTCTGATCCAGTTTTGGTGAAAGCGAAAGTAGTCCCGGTAGGATTCCTGGGGTCAACAAAATATATTTTTTTTCTCTAAACAGTATGTGCTAGAATGAGTGACTTATTTGCATAACAAAAGCGTCACGGAACAAAAACTCACACCTTGTAATTGCTTTGAGCAACTTTCTCTCAATTGCAATCAATGCATATTGACACTGGTAACAGCTGTGTGCCTGCACGTAGCAGCCACAATCACTGCCGAACAACTGATGAAAGTGGTTTGCTAAGGCACACATCTGTTAGCAGTGACAACGTGCATTGATGGCTACTGAGAGAAAGTAGCTCTAAGGAATTATGAGGTGTGAGTTTTTGTTCTGTGGTGACGGTTTTGTTATGCAAATAAATTACTCATTCGATAATATACAATACATATATATATATATATATATAGACTGTTATCTATCTATTCTTCCTACAATAGTTGGTATAAATATGAAATAAACACCTTGTGATTTGCTAATTGTTTTTAATTGTCAATAAAAAGAAGTGCTGGAGTTTAGATGGTAAATTTATAATGCTATTTGTGATTTACTAAGTAATGTCTGTGCTGTAGTTACCAAAAATGAATTGTGGGAGATTATACTTGTGTTGGTGCTCTTCATAGGACATTAAAATTCCTCCAAAAAACAATTGCTCAAGAATACACTCATTTTACTTTTGATCAGAAATCAAAGAAAAAAATAGAAGTCTAGATATGATTTTTGGAGAACAGACAAGCTCGTTTGGAGGGCATCCACTTTGGAAGATGAGGAATATTCTGAAAATGCATGAAGTCTCATCTGTCACTTTGGTGTATGACAGTGAATGTGATGGAGAGGTTGGGAGCGACTCTCAGCCAGCCTGCATGCAGCTAGCCCATATGCAGAGAACTCCAGGGCCAGTCCAGGCGCATCCAAGAACTGAGCCACTATGTATGGCTGCCAATGCAATAAGGATCCAACCAGACACAATATGGATGAGTGTTAGTCATATGCAGGAAGTCACATTTGCTTGCAAACCTAAGCATAAAACACAGATGTTTTAGGCAATCTGTTTTCATGAACACAGCAGTTGGGTTTGTCTCACATTAGCAATGGAAAAGCTCAAAATAAATTATTATTGTTATTATAATAAAGTATAGCAAACAGACAGGAAGGTTAAAAAACGGGATAACCCCCCCACACACACACAAAATATATTGCTAACTGAACAGAGATGTCTGTAACAACTATTGGGTGATTTTCATGAACTGTGAAACTATTGTGGTAATGAGAAAGTACATTGTGGTGATGCGAGGACTCGGCACAATAATGCTAAATGTAGCATTAGCTAGCTAAATAATGACCTTTGTTACATTCTCAAAAACAATACCCTATTACCAAATGAATTTAAAGTCAAATGAAAAAAAATCATTATGAAATGCTGACTACTTTTGGTAATGACAATCAGTCTTATCATGTTCATGCAGTCATGAGAGAAATTATACAATTTTACAGAAGCATAAAATAAAGGTAACTCACCTTGTAGCCCCCTTAGATTTTCTGTTAGTACAGATGCATTGTGGGTAGTTTAAGGTCCTAATCAAATTCCTATAGCTTTTCAATGTAGTTCTCAAATAATTGTGGTAATGAGTATAGTGACTCAAGGAAATTATCTTTTCTTGAAATAGTATAAATATTCATTATTAAAATAATGAAAAAGCAACACTAAAAAACACAATGTATTTGTAGTTGTGCTTATTTATTTATTTTTGTATTTATTCATTTATTGTTATGGTTGGGCCACATTTTGATAATGAGAATTTGCCCAGAATATGTATAAAAAGTCTAAATAAAAATAGAATGTTTTAAAATGACCTATGTGAAAAAAAACAAAACATTTTCCTCTACGGTAAAAGAATGCTATATACAGGATTTATTTCATATTTAACCACTGAAACCTCAGGGCAATTGATTTTTTTTAGTTCCATGAGAATCACCCTATTATTGACTATACACAATACATGAGTTTAACTGGTGAATCAATGTGGTAGAAAATGACAGTGTTTCCACATTCACTACAGAACCACCCAAAAGAAAAAGACCTGATCCTGCTTACAAGCTAGTAGCTGTATTTTAAAAGATTTATCTACATATAGTGGTAGTAGCAGTGGTTCAAAATAAATTAAATATTTAGATAAGTCTGTCTCATGTTAGAAATGCATCCACAGTGGATGTACAATATACTGTATAATACGGCTCGGACGATATGCTTTTATGCCGATTAGATTCTTTTACGATTTTTTTGTGTGCTGATTCGATTTAAATTGCGATTCTTTGATATTCCAGATTTTTCGCTTTCCCTTTTAAACTCCAGACCACGTAATAAAAGCTGAATGATGATGCCTACAGATCATATCAGGAACCATATAGACATCATATGTGAGTTAGTTCAGATGTATTCAGCAGTAATATTTTTCAACCAGACTTTGGGAAGTAAACTGCTACATTTATCTACACACAATACAAATGGGAGCCTTTAAATTAATATACTTCATTATAAAGTGAACTTTAGAATCCAGCTCTGCTCTTTCCTTCTGTTAGAAAGCCCACACACTTTAATTGTTGTTGATTGTTTAACTATATTTATTCAGGAACAACTAATTTTCTCGAAGTTTTCAGATATCCCGTGCTGTTGAATGCACCAGAGATGTTACGACGGTCCTGAACGCACCAAACTCCGTGTTTAGATTTAGCCACTGTGTTGTTGCTAGCACCACAACTCTATTTCATATCCTCCTGGTTCATTTCTGTATGTAAATGACACAAGGTGAGATTAATAACACAATACAGTTGTAATAGGTATTAGTATAGTGTATTATTTATCTGCAATTGAGTTAATTCTGTTTAACGCTGGCGTGTTGTTGAAGCTAATATGATAATAAGCTAGCGTTCATCTGTGTGCCTTCTGTGAGGTGATTTCTGTGTATTCTATGACACATATTATACATCTGAGTGACTCAGACAGTTGTCTACAGTCTTTACATGCGGTAATTTTTTCCCCCTACCTGTCTTAAAATGAATGATTTAAATATTGGGGGGGAGGGGTCGATTTTGGAACAAAAAAATCGGATAACAAAATATCCTGATACATACGTGAATCGATTTTTTTCTCCCTCCCCTACTGTATACGCCAGTCATTAATATGTTGAGCTGTCATTATGCTCTTATCCTAATGGTTATCATGGCATTTGACAACAAAATATAATGGATCAATATATTTGGAACTCCACAGCAAAGCTATTATGCAAGCATCTTAAATCAATAATCTACCTTTAAGGGTAGATTGATGGTCTAACAAATACACTTGAGTTGAATATTGAATCTCATCTTGAAAATAATGATAAAAATTTTTCTATGAGTTATTATTAATTAATTTTATTTATTTATTGTAATATGTGGCCCAGCAAGAACATTGTTGCCCCATGTAAAATATTTTAGTGCCAAAAGAACATGTGGGATATAGTTTACTGTTTAACCATGTCAGTAAGCTATTGTTTATCATTAGGCGTTCCATCATCCCCAACTTTATAAAAGTTTTTAACTTTTTTCTCTAATTCAGTTAGTTTTACTTAGTTTTTAGAGCAGGTTTTCTAGTTTGTAGTTTACTTTGTTTAGTTTTTTTTTTCATATCTTTTAGCTTACTCTGCTGCTTCATCCCAGCTTTAGTCTCCATGTTGCTAGGTAGCGTGGAGACGATAAGTCGAGAAGTGACGGAAAGTGACAGACCGTGAAGTGCCGTTTGATGCCAACAGCTAAAATCACTCAAATGAAATACATTGATTTCATATCAGTCTGAGATTGACAAAGATGACAACCAAGGGAATGTTATCCATAATTTTTTAATACATTTCAGTTACTTCTGTAAGCACACAAAACATTATTTTGAATTCTAATTTTCATCAATTCCTTAACAATAATAACCTTGGTCATTCCATGTGCTCCCACTGCTCCACCCTCATGCCCAAATATAGTCACTTCTAGCTTCTAATGCAGTGACACGTAAAAGAGATGACGTACATCTGTGAATGACTTTAATGTTACTGCTGCTCATTCTACTTTACCAACTGGCAATCTTTAAGCATCCTCGTCTGTGGTGAATATCTGTCTCTGAAACTCGACGACAAAATCAATGCAGTTAAGGGCTATTTCAGTTGCCTTGAGGCTGAATAAATCGGCACAACTGAAAATGTACTCAACAAACAGCGAAGAAAGATGTGAGCCTGAAGGTCGCACATACAGTGACTGATACACATTTATTGCATGATATACTATTTAGAGTCCACATGCTGACTCACTTCTTCAGTATTAAAGCTAGCTCCCTCCCTCCTTTCTTTCCCTGCGTCCACTAATTAAAATGTATTATTGGCAGGAGACACATTTTGTAAACATCATCAGGGGTTTGTATTGTCATGGAAATCAATGCTGCTTCGATTTCTCTCATTAAACAAAATAATAATGTACAATAGAGAAGGGAAAGTACTACCAGCTCTGGCGTTGTCCCATCATATATCTCTATGTCCAGATATACCGGGTCTGGGTTTGTGCGTTTGATATCGGTTTCTCCTTTGTGTGGCTTGAATCTCTCAATTTCTAGGTTCTTTTTTTTTCCTCTGCTTCTTGTTCAAGTTCCCTTATTCCTTTTTCTTCTCCATCCTACAGAGCTTTGCAGCGTGCGTTTGGAGGAAACCGTACCCTGATGTTGACCCGCTCCTCCTTCCCAGGTGTGGGGAAATATTCGGGTCATTGGCTAGGGGACAATGCTGCCAACTGGAATGACATCAAATGGGCCATCCCTGGCATGCTCGAGTTCAGCCTGTTTGGGGTTCCCTATGTGAGTAGAGATCCTCCATACACGGGTAAAATTGTTCTTATTATGTTTCACCTCTTACCAGCCTTACATCCCAGTCCTGGGACGTAGATGACATAATGTTAATGACACCTATATATGCAGCTGTCCACATTAATGCATCCCTAACTGTCACACATCAAATGAAAGTGAACAATTGTATCTTTCCAAATATATAGAGCATTCTGAAGTGCAACAAGGCCACATACGCAAAAGGTTGTTTTCCAGAAAAAGTCAAATATAAAAATAATTTGCTTTAGAAGGCTATCATCTTAGATTTAGACTGCTTTATTGTCCATTAAAATTGACATAAATTGATTTTTTTCTTTGGTGGTGGCATAAAAAAGACACACAAAACAGACAACAGCAACAATCAACAATCACAGACAACAATAGTCACAGAAAACAACAATCACAGATAGCATAATAACTAAAAAATAACAGGTGGCATAATACTCAATAAATAAATGTTGAATAAAAACAAATACATAAGTAAGTAAAAACTGAAATTGTAAAACTTATAATTCAGTTCGTTTGGCTCCTCAGAGCAGTTAAAATATGTTATGACACCATACTGTAACTAAAACTGTGTGACCTTGATCTTTGTTCAGATCTGATCAATTACATTATCTATCAATGTTCCAATGTATTAGGTGGTGGTTATAATCTGTGTGACAGGCAGACAGACAATGAGCTGCTGAGCACCTAGATATATGACAATGGGATTACTAGTTTGGACTTTATGTTATGATTCACTTTGGTAATTTTGTATGTGAAATATTTATTTTCATACATGTTTGCTAAAATATGCATATTTGAAGTTATTCATTTGTTTCCAAAAAGTTTAAATGTATTAGTGTTTCTAAGGCTACAGCTTTTTACCTGTCAAATAAGTGTTTTAGTCCAAACTACAGGGTGTTACCTTAACAAAGGTAACACCCTGTACCATTCTTAGATCTTTACTCCAAACAGTTGAAGTACAGCCGTCATTTTTATTTGGAGAAGTATTTTTTAGGTGGTTTAAGCGAAATCATCCTGGAAGCAGTTAGAGTAGGTGAACTGTCCTGGGTACGAATGGAAACTGTATGTTTTATAGGCAGCGGTTCCTTATAATTAAGAGAACGTAGTCCCTGGCACATTCAACATCTTTTATATCATGCAAAAGCCATAACATAAAAAATACATTTAGTGGCACTCATAGCTGTTAATATGTGATTCAGTTAAATTAATATGCAGTTCTGCATATTAACCCCCCCCCCCCTTTAAAAAAGCCCCAGCTGCTAATTGAGATCTATGTTCAGGCGTAAGCTTAAAGACAGAGGGGCAGGCAAGAGAAAGTGTGTCTGGAACAAGAGCCATTAAAATGTGTGGAAGAACACTGGTTCACCTTGTGGTAACAGCAACACATTAAAAAACACGAACTCAAGAAAACACACTGGCAGTCAGTATCTAAATGCACTCTGCACTGTGTACTCGCATGTGTGTGACTGAGTGCAAACAGCGGCAAGAAAACAACAGGGAGTCCACCACACACATATACACACACACACATACACACACTCCTCCAGCTGTGCACGTCAGGTGGGCTTATAGATGCCAACTACATCCTGGCGGGACTGTGTCAAGCAGATTTTGAGGTTCCTCGGTACACACACACATACACAAATAGACAGAGGAGAAAGAGCGGTGGGGGGGGTTGTTGGTGTGGGATTTGGATCGATTCCCTCCCATTGAGCCTGTTGTAAAATGTGGCCAGTAGTAAACAATAGCAAGAAAGCCGTCTCTGTGGACTGGCCTTTGACTGAAGTCTCTTTCTTGGACTCCTTTGTGCAATTAATGTAAATAAAGATCACTGCCCACATCTACTGTCTGCCAATAAATCTTTGCTGAATTGAACAGACATCAAGAAAAACATTTTAAAAGACAAATATGTGCCCAGTTATCACATTGATACCACTACTAGAGATTTGTTGACATGCGTTTCAGAATTTTGCTTTCTTCTCGAAGCGCTTGAAATACTCATTTATAACAGATGTTATTTTATTTCTGATATATAATTCCTGGCAGGAAATCACATCATCATCATCATCATCATATTTTTTTTTCTCCCTTGAGTTTATCAATAGTCAAGTCAAAAGTGGTCTTTAACATTTACGGTGAGACACTACAGGTGAGTTGGGTAAAATGTTAAAATAATAGATATCACTGTGAAACTTCCTTAGGTGATTACTTACACAAGTATGGGGACAAATTTTTTATGATTAATTATGCAAATTAGACATAATCTCATTGTAATTTTGCAGTGAGAAGATATGATGAAGCCAGTTGCAAAATTATTATTTTTTTAACACACAAGATGAAAATAAAATGACAGAGGGCTTTAAGGATATCAACTTTCATTACTTACTAAATCACAATATACTCCCTATAGCCTTAAAAATAATTTTTTTTATTATTATTATTTTCTAAACATAAATCAGGCCAGGAATTATTTAGGAATAAATACCACTGTAAATATCTTCAGAATACTGCTTAGTGTTGAACTGGAAAGTTTGGTGTATGTACCTATATGTGCTACATAGGCTGAGATCTACAGTAGCATAACAGAAAAGCCATGAGAAAATTGAGAAAATTACTTTTAAAGATTTACATCTGGACAATTGAATGCATGTCTATACGAAATAATTACTCTAAATCAGAATAAATGCTCAGGGGTTTTGTAACAATAATACAAAATATTTCAAGCTCATTTAGTAACCTGTCAGGCACCAAAATCTCAAAATTGACCACTGGATGACAAATCAATGTTTTTCGCCTGTCGTGTCTCACCTTAATACATGGGTAGAAATATATAGTCTCATTTCTAGCTTAATGTCAAGCTGTCAACCCTTTATGTTTCAGATAGGAGCTGATATCTGTGGGTTCTTTGATGACTCCAATGAAGAGTTATGTCGTCGCTGGATGCAGGTGGGGGCTTTCTATCCCTTCAGCCGAAACCACAACGCTCAGGGCTATAAGGTACTGTAAAGACATTTTGTTCTACAATTCTTATATTAGTCTGTCAGTTTTAGATTTATGTATCATACCGTTAATGTTTGGGCCAAAGTGCTGTGGGGTATATCTTTCATTTCATAACATTACAAAGGTGCTATAAAGTCCAGTGTTTAAAAATAGAAACTTCAGTATCCATAGAGGTTGCCATGACACCAGTGTTTGTACAGTAGTCCTGTATTGTATAGAATGGGACCACAGAGAAGGGTGATTTTTGGCTTTAACACAAAAAATGCTGGATGTTCAAAATCGTTACAACTGCCATGGGTATAAACCATCAGAGCCTGAAATAAAAGGTGCCTTAAAATTACAGAAACACCGCCACAAAGTCTTACTCATCCAAGAGATTTCACGCTTTAGTAAAAGATTATCATAAAGCTAAATTATGTTAAATTACCATGCTGTAATGAGCCATATGGCCAGTACATGGTTTGGATAGCATCTTATGAACCAGCCCCTTTGGTAAATTAACTAGTAGACTATCTAACGATTTTACATAAATTATAAAATAGTGTTTGAAAGTTAAAAATGAAAGTGTAACAGACATTAAATTTGATTGACGAATGAAAGCGTTTGTGTTTCAGAGTCACTTTGAAACCGACTGAATGTGATCAGATGAATAAACCTCAAAAGATCGAATGAATATATCATTATAACAGACAGAAAGTATATTTTACATCCTCAGTAAATCCACCTTAAATAGAAATGCCACATGTCAGATGAGGGGCTGAATGCCACATAGACAGGAAAAGTTCACACTGGGCCTCGAACAGTGTTTATATTGATGTAACACACTGAGCTATTATTGCAGACGAACACAAGTAGATAGATGGAGATAGATGACGTGTGACATTTCCACGCTCATCAGTGCTGCAAATATAGCACAGCACTGAAGTAGGGGACGAGGGGGTTTGACTAAGACGTGTGTGTGTGAAAGGCAACGGAGGGGTGTGGTGGTGGTGGTGGTGGTGGTGGCGGTATTTGCTGGAGGACAGGGACATGATGATGATGATGAATTTGAAGTATGGTTTCCTCCAAACGAGACAGCTAATGTGTGACCTTTGCTTTGCCCTAATCATGGTTCTCATCACACGGCCATGCAGACCAGGCTGGATACACACACACGCACACACACACACACACACACACACACACACACACACACACACACACACACACACACACACATGGTTCCTAGCCCATACTCAGAGGTGCCGAGGGCATAAATGATTAGCCAGATGAGAGGAGCATGGCCTGTTAGCAGCTAATCACCCTCTTACTCTGCACTATCATGGAAATTAAATCACACTTCTCTGTTTCTCTCATCGTTTTTCCCCCTTTGTTTCATTTTCTTTCCTCTTGCAAACTATTTTTAGATGACTGCTCTGAAAAAACAAATTTTCATGATGACCATAGTACAATTAATGTCCACTTATTTTGTCATGAATAGACTATTCATGTTGAAAACAACAAAAAAAAAACTGGCTTCACCTCCAAATGTATGCTTTTCCTTTCGGCTATATTTATATTTCTTTTCTTTTCCTATAGCTCGTTTTTCATCATTCTGTTATTCTGCTTAATTCTCTTTTAACTAAGTTGTCCCTTCATGCTCCCATCCCTGTCTTCATTCCCTGCAGAAGAAAAAGACAGGACAGACAAATCTTTATTTTCTCTCATCCTCCTCCTTTCTTATTCATCAACTCTTTCTCTTTAATCCATCTTTCTGTCTCCAGCCCCAGGATCCAGCTGCGTTTGGCCCTCGCTCAATCCTTGTGGAGAGCTCCAAACACTACCTGAGAATCCGTTACACCCTGCTGCCTTACCTCTACACACTCTTCTATAAAGCCCACACCACAGGAGAGACTGTTGTACGTCCACTTATGCATGAGTAAGTCATGACAAATAAAGCAATTATACTGTCAAGTCTTTACATGACCTCTTCATAAATGTTGTATGTTGCATGATATATTTTTTCTATATCATTTTTCCTCATATAACATATGTGTCTCCATCAATGAATAGGGATTTGAGCCAAAAGATTAATAATGTTTTCTGTGTACTAAATAAGAAAATTAGAACATCATTTACCTTGCAATTATATCTTCCCTAAGTCATTCATAAGGGGAAATTTTGTTTGACCACTGTGGAGATAAATAGAAGTTTAGAGAAAGGTTGTTGTGCAGGTAGAAACTGTGCTATCTTGAAAAATGTTTCACTGTGGGGCTATTCATGATAAAAAGAAAAATAGGGTGCTCAAAGAGCCTGCATCTAAAGTAGAGTCACCGTGTTAATAATAATAATAATAATAATAATAATAATAATAATAATAATAATAATAATAATAATAATAATAATAATAATAATAATAATAATAATAATAATAATAATAATAATAATAATAATAATAATAATAATTATTATTATTATTATTATTATTATTATTATTATTATTATTATTATTATTATTATTATTATTATTATTATTATTATTATTATTATTATGTGTAATACAGTGTTTAATTAATCCAGATTTCCTTTCCTTATTTGTCAGACAGATGGAAAAAAACTTTTTTTTTTTTTTTTTACCAAGACATGTTTCAGCTACAGCCTGTAGCCTTCCTCAAAAGGGTCACTTCTTGTTCCTGTGACGTGTCATTGTGAGGTGTTTTAACCTGATGACACATTGCAGGAACAAGAAGTGACCCTTCTGAGGAAGGCTACAGGCTCGATCTGAAACATGTCTTGGCAAAAAAAATTAAAAAATAAAAATAAACTCTTTTTCCATCTGTCTGATAAATGAGAAAAATAAAACTGGATAAATTGTAGTAGAAAGTATGAATTGAATTTGACTAATATATAATGAATATATCCAAATAAACATTAAAAATAATAATTCAAAAATTAACATTGGTGGTAATAAAAGCTATTAGACAAATTGTATTTTAAATATATGTTTATGTCCAGAGCTTCCATGCAAGTAGTGCGTCTTTTGTGTGTTTTTTTTGTTGAGTTCATTGAGACCATAAAAAACTAAACAATTAAAACTTACTCTTCTACAGAATTAAGATATTTCACATTGTGGCCATATGGTTCCCTGACAGATAATGATTTAAAGCAATTATGTAAAAAAAACAAAAAAAAACCAAACAATTGATTCCATACTTGTGTCTGTTACTCCTAAGGTTCTATTCTGACCAAACCACATGGCATGTGGATCGCCAGTTCCTCTGGGGAAAACATCTGCTCATCACACCTGTACTGGACCCGGTCAGTCCACACACATCCACACATAAAATATCTTAAAGTATATATATATATATATATATATATATATATATATATATATATATATCAACTTGAATATAATTTGCATTTAACACATCCACTCAGTCAGATGCAGATTATGCTTGCATAATGTAACTGTAGACCCTATCATCTGCTGCATGCACTGTATCGAAATGCACATGCATAACATTAACAAGCGTAAATGTGTTGCAGAAGATGCAGATGAGATGATCAGTGACTCTCTCACACACACACACACACACACACACACACACACACACACACACATCATGACCTCCACTGGGAAAACATGACATGGGATTTTCTTTGTTGCCCTCCCCTCCTCTCATCCCTCTTTCTTCTCTCATTCATACTCTCCCTCTTTTCTCTCAGCTCTAATGAGAGCACTGACCTCATTACTAGCAGATTAGAAGTGCAGATAGAAGTGCGTATGTGTGTGTTTGTTCATGTTTGTTGAGATTTGTATGTGTGCCCATGTGTGTATCTACGTGTGTGCATAAGCAGAGATTGTGTTCATGTCAAAGTGGCCTTATTAATAAGCAATTTAGCATGGCCTCCTGTGAATTGCAGAATAGTGGAAAGTGAATTGGATTCACATTGGGGCTGGGCATAAAGTAACTTCTGTAAAGTGTGATTGCGGAAAAGTTTTTGACACAAGAAGCGGAGGGTTTATGACCGCAGTGCCTCAAGTCTGAACTTTGTCGGTGGCAGCCAAGAATCGGTAGATTAGGTGAATATATATATATATATATATATATATATATATATATATACATACACACACATTTAAAAGCACATTGACATTGGTCTATTCGAGGCCAGCAAGAAAGGAAAAACACCATAATCAGTGCTGTTCATTTTCTCTCTTTACAACCAATATGCTCTGCATCAGTGTCCTGATAATTGAAGTGAGGAAACTTGTCTGCAGTGGAAATACCTCCCCTACTAGAAAAATGATGACCTTGCTTTGAATAAAGACCCATGACTCATACTATGCTAAATTCTGGTAATTAAATAGATGATTTGCTTACATTGCCTTTCCCTGGAAAGTGTGGGTCACATGTTAAGTAAATGCAGGGATGAGGACGCACGTACCCGTACACTTGTCACTCATTGCAACCTTCGCTTCGCTGTTTGGTCTATCACAGCTTCATAATACACAAAGGCAGCTTATATTTCTCTCTGCATGGAGTTCAAAGCAAAATCAATTGAGTAAAAAAAATATCCACAGAGTTTGTAAGCTTTTGAGTAACATGTGTTCTTGTTCGAGGAATTTGCATTCACCAAAAGTAAAGCAAAACACCAAAGTATCACCATGCTGCCTGATCAATAATGACAAGACCTCCTACTGATGCTCCCCACCTACTTCTGCAGAGTCAAAATTTCTATCAGGGAGAAAAAAGAAAACGGGTTAAAACAAACACAAATCATACATCTATAATATTCACTAGAAATATTTAGGCTTACAATTGAGACTCATACATTTCAATTGTGCTTAAGACTCATTTGGAATGCATATGTTTGCAAATGGACTGTGTTAAACATATTTGCCAGCAAAAGAAGAATGAAAAACTAATAAACCAAATGCCTTTCAAATACATAATAAAGCTTTTTTTTTTTTTTTTTACATACAATTTGTTTCAATAGTGTTGTGTCATTTATGCTTCACTGAGAAATTTGCATGACATTACATTTATTAGTTTGTGTAAGAAAAAGTGTAATGAGAATGGATTGAATATTATTCGTGTTTATGAGTATGACATCGCAAATCCATGCATTCACTTTACTCTGGTGTGTGTGAGTCCATTTGTATTTTGACGCAAAAGCCAACAGAGCTGATTGGTGCAAGCACTTATAACTCACACTACACCGTTCCAAAAACAGTCATGATAAGTGACATATCTGTTAAAACTGAGTATCCATCCTTTATGGTGCTGGGGAGCTCCAGTGCTGTGGTTTGAGGCAGGGTAAGAGCAGGCATTAAGAACAGAGTGCCCACTATCTGCTACAGATGCATCAGGCTGTGAAGGGCCACATAAAGAGATAGTGTCATCTATTTGAGTAGGGTCACAGGCTGATCGTTAACAACCCTTCCCATCCTACCTTTGCTTTCTTTTTTTCATTATTCCTCTCTCTCTCTCTCTCTCTCTCTCTCTCTCTCTCTCTCTGTGTCTGTCTCTATCTTGTCCACTGTCCGCGTGCCTCTCCCTTTCTTTGATACTCAAACCCTGTCATTCAGATCAGTCGATACTTTAACCTTGATCTCTTCTGATAAACTCAGGAGATCTGCTCTCTCTCTCTCTCTCTCTCTCTCTCTCCCCCTCTCTCTCTCTCTCTCTCTCTCTCTCTCTCTCTCTCTCTCTCTCCTTTTCTGTCATCCCCTCTGGTCTTCATCCATGCCTCCTCTCTCCCTCTTCTTGCCCATTACACCCTTTTTCTTTTTCACTCATCCTTTCATCAAACGTTGGCTCCCTTATCTAATCTGCATTCTCTTAATCAGCTGCTGTCAACTCACCCTTGTGATCCCGTTTCATTTCATCCAGTCCCTCTTTCACCCTTCTCTCGCTCACTCTCTTGCTCGCTCACTCATTTACTATCTGTAACTCCTTCTGTGTCTCCCATCTACCTCGACTACCATCTGATCATCCTGACAGTATGAATCTTCGGCCCACCTGATCAAAACTTACCGTATGGCTAAGAGAGCCTCAGTACACTTAATGAGAATATAGGCCTTGTGGCTTGTCCTTCTCAATCACAGTTAGCAGCCATGCTAAGTCCTGCAGTCCCATCACATTAGTCAGCAGGGTGAATGATAGGCAGAGCGAGCAAATCAGACACCAGAAAACGAGTAATAGAAGGAGCATCTATTTCCCCAGGCTGTCATGACACCAGCTGGGCAGCAGTTATGACAGGTGATCTGAGAATTAGAACTGAGAAAAGCACATTACTGTACGTTCTTACATTTTAACAGCCTGTTGAAGCTATTTATTTCCCTTATATTTTGCCTTTTTCAACAGTGTTTTTTGGGGTTTCAGTTACGGTAGTTTCCTCTTTGATTAATTGTTCTTTCTCCTTTCTGTTACTAGGCCCATTCAAAACAATTGTAAGAAAAAAAATTATTGTGATTTTTCTGACATATCATGGAGATTATAATTTCAATTTCATTCACAATTTTCTTCAAATCCAGTTTCAGTGGTCAGCAACATTTGCAAACATCATAGAAACTGAAATAATACCATTGAAACACTACATGCCATAACTCTACTGTAAGAATGAAAACTAAAGCCAAGAATTAATTACAAATGTAGACCTATTTATTAACAAGCAACATTAGGCTACATTGAGTGTATGAGTGATGGTAGTTATTCCAAGTGAAGAACTAAAAACATCTATGTCTTAACTTGGGTTCAAACCCCCTGACTCTGCTTCTGGTCCCGTTTAAATCTTTTCTGAAATTCATGATCAGCTTTTACACTGAATGGACTCGAGAACATGTGACCTGTCCTTGTGCAACACGACGCTTCTGATTGGTGAGCATGGCAAGATGGAAGGGAGGCAGCAAGTGTCAAATAGATGACGAAACAAAACCTGGGTATGTTAGTTAGGACCACTGTAAAAAAAACATGGCTTTGACATTCCCAAAATTGTGTGGTTTGAAATCCTGATTTTCGGTCCAAAATGATAGATTGTCCAGACGTATCTGTTACATCTTTATTTTTTTTTCTATATATATATTTATCTATTTTTCTGGCTTCCTCTCAACCCTGTTTCTTGTTCCTAATGACAGGCCTCAGAGGGCTGTAAAATAGGACATGCTGCTGAACAGAGACAGAGCGATAGGGAGCGAGATGTTGGTGCCATTGATGCCGTTGACAGATGGCCTTATTCTACACAGATGACATAGTGCATTTCACAATCGGCTCTTTTTGAGAAGGACCTGTAGGTCCCTCTGTCTTTTGGTGTGCTCTCTGTGTGTTTCATTCTCTCACTCCCTCTGTTCTGCTCTGTCAGAAAGAGCAAGGTAGTGACAATGCTATCAAAGGTTTGGTGCTCAGCTATTGATTCTTCCTGTCTGTCCACCACCTTAAGCTGCCAAAGGCTGTCACCTATCAGTCGTGGCTGGATGCTGTCTATTCCATCATCTCTTGCATCATAGCACCGCAGACTGAAATGTCAGAAGGGCTTTGTAGGAAACTTTATATCTGATGATAAGCAGTTTTAAAATAACCTTCCTTGACACCCGCATTTTATATTAATACTGTTTTTTTTTTAGTTTTTTTTTTTACTATTATGTTGCAGTGATTTATAGCAGCAGGGAATATCTGTATATTCTTTGTGGTGTATCGCAGCTCCTGCTCTCATGCTTGGCCTTTTAAGATTGAAGGGTCAGGAGATAAAACCTGAAAGAAGTCAAGCACAGACATGTTTTTGCAAAAACACCTTTTGATGCCTTCGACACAAATCAAAGGCACATAATAGCACCTTTAATATTGGAGACAAACATTTATGTCACTGTTAAAATATGCAGATGATGAAAACACTTTGTTCTTGTTCCATGCAGGGTGTGGAGAAGGTGCGAGCTTATGTCCCAGATGCAGTGTGGTATGACTATGAAACAGTAAGACTACTACTCTACTAACTCAAACATGTACATCCATACATTATCCATGTGTCATAGGAGATTTTATTAATAGTAATGTGATTATAATCATGGTAGTTCACAGCATTTGTCAAAACTTGCTCAGGCTACATAGATTCTATGTCCTTGAGTGCCATAAGAGCTTCTGGAAGTGAGCTGTACAGAACGGAAAGTAATTAATTTTTTTTCTTTTTTATTGTGGTTGAAACATACATGACCTAAAAGAAAATATGTGGGGCAATGCACAACAGCATACTGAAATGAGGTAAAGTATAATTCAGGGGCGCATAAGCATTAATTAATCTTTTTAGTTCCTCTTCATTAGCTCCCAGTGCACTATAGAATATATATTCAAGTACACCTGCTGTAATGTTGCAGCTCTGCTCTCAGTCTCTAATTTGCGTCAGCGTAATGTTACTTTGCATTCTCTGACATTTGATGATCAGCTGCTCTTAGTTGTCCCAAAAACAAGGCTACACCTCAGAGGAGATCAGGCTTTTAGAGTTGGAGCTCCCACATTCTGAAACCTGTTGTTGTTCCAGATCAGGCAGACATCTTCACTGTCTATTTTTAATGTTGTTTAAAAATATACTTGTCCTCATTGCACTGTGTGTTATATCATTTATGATAATGATATTATTTTTTTCCTTTTTTTCTGGATTTCATGGCTTTTTGTACAGCAATTTGATCAACTCTCATTTTTAAAGTTAATGTTAAGTAAACTGGATTGGATTGAAATGGACGATTCAAACCAAAAACACATCACAATTGACTCATACAGCACTGTGACTTTGTTGAATTTGTAGGGCTGAAATGAGCATACATATGTAGTCCTTCATTCAGTACAAGGAACATGGATATATAGCCGTATGACACACAGAAATTAAATAAATGGGCTGTAAAGTTTAAAGTCACTATTTGGTGTGACCTCTGACCCTATGACAAGAAACAGCACAAATCCTCAGAAACATCTTACATATGTTAAATGAAACCTGTAAAAAAAAACAAAAAATGAATCCAATAGATTTCATATTGTCTGAACAAAAGGATTAAAGACGTAAAAGGGAGGTCACACTAAATACAACCACTTTATGAAATAGTTTTTAATGCATTATACTCTTCCCATATATCCAGATCAGATATTAAAGGGGTCATCTTTTGCTCAATCCACTTTTATTAGAATACATATAAGGTGAAGACTTCTGATGAGCATTTGACCAAGTATGACATAATTGATTGTTAGCAGCAATGGTTGTACTCCATCCTGAAAATATGTCTAAACGTTGAGACCATTACTTGAAATGTTCCATTGTTGATTGAATCAACAAACTGAATGGGATAAAGAAGCAGTCACTAACCTGGAGGGGGTGGGATCATATGCATTTTAGGGACCAGCACTCAAAACCATGTCATTACTTTTATTATAGGGTTGAAGATGAACCTGTGGAGTTTAATAAATGAAGAATTCAAATCTATGCATAGAATTTATAGTTTATATGGAACACAGGGAAACATTTTAAAACCTACAATTCCATTTAAAAAAGCTAAATATCACGCCTTTCCTCCACTGCATATGTCAACACGAGAACTTTACCTAAACAACAAAATAATGTCGGTCTCATCTGCACAGTACTGTAATCATCATGTAATACACAAGAAAATAATACTCTATAAATCCTAGTGCATTGAATTGAATATAGCTTCATAAACATTTACTATGCAAATACCCTGAATTAATTTAGATGTATTGTGAATAACAAAAAAAAAACAATTACAAAGGGGCTTATCAGTATCATGTCACATTAGAGGCATTAACACAAACAGACAGAACATGTATCACATGAAAGTATTCGCCTCGAGTTTTTTGTTTGAGACTAAGCGACAAAAGAGATAAGACAGTGCGACAGTGAGGACAAACACAGAATGAAAGAAGGGACAGGCAAGAGAGGAGAGAGACTATTTCACTGACACAGAGATAAAGGAAGTGTTGAGTTCCTTTGGGACCTTATTTGGGCGTCACAGTGGCAATGTAAAGCGCCCACTGATCAGATGAACGATTAGATTGGCTGTCTTGCCGCCAGCCCCTTGTCCTGGTTGGTCCCCTGTGATTATCTGAGAAAGAGGACTGAAGAGTGGGGAGGGGAGTATTGATGTGGTGAAAATGACCATGAAAAAAACAAGTTAAAGAACAGAAAAATGGTATGAAGGAGTGACAGCAGACACAAGTGGCCTTGATAAAAAAAAAATAAAATAAAAAAAAAAAAAAAAACAGGAAAAAGATGCATTAAAAACATAACACATAGCATGTAATTGGAAGAAAAGCAGGGGTAAGGGGAAAGAAAAGAAGAGGGGAAAAAATGGATGGAAATTACAGGAGGGAAAAGATGAGGGGATTGGCCAGCAGGGATGAGGAGAAGAAGAGAAGACAAGGAAAAAGAAGAGCTCCTTAAGGCAGACAATGAGGGGGTGATAAGATCTGAAATTGCTTATAGACGCTCCACTAACTCCAGCCCACACACGCCCATCCTCTACTGTACTGCATAAAATGGTTCATACACACACAGCCACACACACACGCACACACACACACATATATATATATATATATATATATATATATATATATATACACACACACACACACGCACCCTCAGTGGGAATAAAGGGAAATGGGATAAAAAAAAAAAAAGAATTAGAGCACCACTAGAGAGAATAGCAAGACTTGGAAAAGGAAATAGGCAGAAGAAGAGGAAAAGGGGAGACAGAGTTTAAAATTATTTTAGGCTGGTCTGAGAATTCAGTCCTCTGAGGATCAGAAATTAACTGTGCTCTATCAAGACCCTCAGAGAAATGAGTGCATAAAAATACAAAAAAGGGGATGATTAAGCCCTAATTTTGAGGCTGCAGTGACCAGGGCAACTACACTGGGGAAAAAAATCCAAATCTTACCAAGTGTATATTTTTTAATCCAAATATCTCATCACACTTAAAATAAGACATAATCACCTAAAGAGTACATTTTCATATAAAACATATAAATGTAAATAAATACAAATATGAATATAAATGAATACTACTACTAATAATTAGACATTCCTATATTATGAAACCAGTGTAGTTGCTCTTGTGAACTCCTTTACCCATGAGTCAGTTCACAGTGTTAACCAATTTAGCTTTGTTATGAATCTAAATTGTGAAATCCTTTAACTATGAATTATTATTTCACAGTTTTTAACCAATTTAGTTTTGCTATGAATATAAGTTGTGAAATCCTTTAATGATTAATTATTTCACAGTTTTTAACCAATTAAGTTCCACTGAGAATCTAATTTGTGAAACTATTGTATTGCCATACAATAGTGAACTAGTGATGTGAGACTGAGACAAAGAGCCCCTTCTAACCCTAAATTAAAAGGTTCTTACCGCATGTGACCTCAATTCTACTTCAGATCCAGATCCCAGTGGTGTGTGGGCGGAGTCCATTGTCGCTGTCATTTTTACCACAGGGATACATCCACTTTGGTCCATAGGCTTGGATCACACCCAGACCTGGTTTTCCGTCCTGTGCACACATGGGATCCTGCCAATAATGCCAAATTATTGGGGAATAATATAAATAATAGAAAACCCTTTAGTCAAAATATAAATTTATTGATTGGACAATCAGAAATTTCTGGGACTGCTAGCTGTGAGAACAGAATGAGCTGTTATCAGATGTTCCAACCATAAAGGAAATAGAGACTCTTTTATACCCCTCAGAATCATTTCCTTCGCTCACACTTGACATAGAATCACCTCTTATATATCTTATATATATATATTTACAATTACTATTAAGATGATATGGTAAATTTAGCTACAACAGGTACATTTCCATGACAAACTCTAACCCTAGCTGAAACCCAGAACCCTCCTTGCTCATCCTTACCAGAGAGTTCCAAGACTAAGACAAGACCAACACCATATATACAATGAAAAATTATTATGAGTGAAGAAAATGATTTAAGATTAATGTACAAGAACAGTACTGCTAAAAAATAATCTTTGCACTTTTGTTAAAGCACCAAAATGCAGAAAATATCAATTCTTAGTTATTTTTCTCTATCAAAACTCCTGCATCCATACACTGAAGAGCAGCTGTTTCATTCACACAATTACAACATTAAAATGATGGTGACATACTAAGCCTGAATATAATGCAATGACAGAACACTCTAATGTCTTCACCGTCCAAAACAAGCCCATAAATATGCCTTATGTTTTGACATTGTTTTTGGCTCATTTTGGTTTTGGATGTCATTTTACAGATTTATTCTTCTGCACTTCGGTCACTCTTACTGCATGTGTGTGTGTGTGTGTGTGTGTGTGTGTGTGTGTGTGTGTGTGGGGGGGGTATTCGTTACTCATGTGGTGTATCTGTATGCAACCGTTGCTGGGGAAACCAAGGGGACAAATCAAGCATCCAAGCTGGTTTCTTTGACATAGATCCGTGTCCAGTCTTATCAGTGGTCTTGACCGGTCTTGTCTTAAAATCCCGAACCCACACTAGTGATCAAACAATATGAAGTTTTTTGGGGGTAATACAGACTTTTTTTTTTTACATCAGGCTTAGCCGATGACCGATACAGGCTGCTGTTATTTCTAAGCTGATATTTTTTTTCTTTGTCACATGATAACAAATATCAGGAAACCTTATTTTTTTAAAGGTAACATTTATGAAAAATAATATTAAACTACTAGTAAAAAAAAAAAAAAAAGGACAAAGGTAAAGTAGAACAGGTAACATGAACATTTCACATAATAAAAGTTGCATTCAGATAAAAACAAACCAAAGTGTTCATTTTACTTAATTCTTCAAGTCAGTTCTTTCTAAGATAAACATCAAAGTGAGGTAGAACAGGTAACAGTATCTCCAAGAATGCAGAGGTGTCCTGAACTTTGCCTTTCAGTAAATAATAGCAGGGGAAAAAAGAGCATATTGGCCAATGTAACAGGCCGATACAGAAAAAAAAGAAAATAAACGGAAACATCAGCCTAATATATTGGTCTGGCCACTCTATTGGTCTATCAATAATTCACATAGTCCATGACTGAGACAAGACCAAGTGCAAATGCACCTGAAACGAGACCGAGAGTTAAAGAAGCGGTCTCATCTCTAAGACTGGTCTCTAATAATACAACACTACATTCAATGATCCTATAATATTATGTATGCATTAAAGATAAGTACTATACAGTTATGAGTTTAAAATGAATAAGAAAAAGAGCAAAGCCATCGTCACAGTCTGCGTTTGCAGTTGTTACTCCAGACTCTGTGTTGTATTCAGCATTTGATATCCTTGGAGTTGGAGGTTGCCATTGAAGGGTTGTGGACACTGGCCAGTTTCCATTTACAGCAATGACAAACAGAAGTTTCCCATTGGCTTTTACAGTTTTAAAGTGGTCTCGCTAAAAGTCAAGCAGAGATAGCAATTTCACGCCAGCCTTAGGCTGGCGTGAAAGCCAGTCTTTTTTTGGCTACTGTCCTAACTTTAAATAGGATGCAATAGGCAATAGGTCTCACCCACACTAGGGAAATATTATAATACTGTTTGTGTGGGTTGTTTCGGTCACTTCATTTATTAATTAACAATCTGTCTGCTATTAGATGGAGCGTATTACACCACGAAGACAGCACGTTGACATGCATCTGCCGCCTGAGAAGCTTGGTTTACACATCAGAGGTGGTGCTGTTCTGCCCACACAGAGGCCTGAAGTCACCACCACATACAGGTACGCATTTACAGTTACCATTTCACTTTTACTCATGTTCAAAGATTTAGCCAAATAACAGATATAGTACCATTATTCACAGTGTGCATGATTTCCATAATATCACACTTCAAAGTAATGTATGCAACAAACAGCTCATGTTGGTAAATGTATCAAACGCTATCTCCTTTTCTATTTCGGTTTGTATTTGCTTGCACAGATGTATACTGTAGTTGTTGATGTTGATTCATTGAGTTATTAGTAAACTTGCTTATGGTGTTTGTACATTTGAGTATGTTTGTGTGTTAATCTGTAGTCGGCTTAACCCCATGGGTTTGATTGTTGCTCTTGATGACAACAACCAAGCAGCTGGAGAGCTATTCTGGGATGATGGAGATTCCCGAGGTATTGTTACTTTTCTCATTTTCTGCCTGCTCATGTGTGTGCAAATGCATTTGGAAATCTTCTGTATCTTATCATTACCAGTCATTATATGCATTCTTTTATGAGCATCATACATCTTATGAACATCTCATTTCGTTTAGCATGTGCACCAGATGAATCAGATGTGATCTAAGTGCTGTCAGTCAACGCCCATAAATGAATGATTGAAGGTCAATAAATCGACTTTGTTAAGTTAATCATCTGCTCTTGTTCTTTTTACAGAAACAGTTGAAAATGGAAACCACATCCACTACAAGTTCTCTGTTGTCTATGTAAGTTTCACGTGTGCACGTGTACAGTATCTTTCACATCCAGCCCACATATTCTCTCAGATCTGAACTCGAGTTCAACATTCAAAACCACTAGAGATTTTCAACTTCCCCAGTCCAGAACACCAATCATTTGATTGATCCATGTAATGTTGCTGAAGCTTTGTTGGATCAAGTACCCTATGTTCCAGCTTCACACAGCACTGAGCATTCCCTTACATGTTTAATGCATGCCGGAGATGTACTTCTTGTACGTTAGTATTACACTAGAGTAAGGGATGCAAAAACAGAGAATCTGTCTGAATTCATTTGATTGATGGATGTGAATATCTACATCCTGATTTCCGAAAAAGTTGTAAAAGCGTATAACATGTAAACAATAGGATACAATGATTTACAAGTGTCATAAATATTTTGTTGTTTCATGTTTGAAAAAGGAGAACTTTGCTGTTTCTAAAAAAAAAACTAAACTAAATGACATCTTCTACATGATGAAGCTCATTTAAAATTAAACTGTTATGTGATTTGAAATTAGAGATTATTTTTTTGAAATTTCAGTCCTGGAAACAATTATTAGACCTTTAAAAGTCAAATCAAGTCAAGTCAAGTACTATCTCCTATGTGCATTAAGTGACTAAAACAGACAGAAAGGAAAACATGGAATCCCTAAAAGCATTGTTTTTGTCAGGACAATGCTATAGATACTGATGTAAGAACCTGAAGTGATTTTGATTATTATCAACAAAGCATTGAAATGGATAGATCAGCTCTGAAATTAAACCATTATGAACTATTTTCGTTGTTATGATTATATTTGTCCACAGAAATGTGCCAGGCATTATAAATGAACAAGAAATTGAAGAAAACAAGGGTAGCTTAACATGTTTTTCCTGCAACTGTATGGGTGCTTCGTTCTCCTTTTTAAAGAGAAGAGGGACCGTCTTGCTTGTTATCGGTGTTCTGTTCAAAACCCTGTATCTCTGAGGGTATGGAGCTGCGTTAGTGCCTATGGAATGGATAGCTTACACATCTCAAAAGGCCCAGTTGATGCTGTGAGGCATGCATGGGTATGAGAGAAACATACGCTTCTTTCCAGAAAACATCTTTCTCAAGGAATGTCCTTCGTTTTTCAGCAAAACATCCATTGAAACAGTTTGTAGAAATGTCCAGTTGCTGAACTGGCCTGTCTGTTTTCCAGAGCTTTTACCAGTAGAAAACATGCTGTGCATCATGAAACAAAAAGTATAATAAAGACTGTGTTGAGCAGTTAGAATCCAGAAATCAGAAAAGACCAGGACACCATTCCACTGCTGAAATCTATGACATAAAATATCTACAGTAAATCCCAAACATTATAACTATTTGTAAGTGTGCTGCTGTTGTCAAAGTCAAATTTCCCTTTTTTAACACTACATTTTCTCAATTTAAACATTTGTTAATTTCTGTATGTGGTTAAATATGGGTTTATATATGATTTGCTATCATTGTGTTTTGTACTTTACAGCATCACAGCTTATTTTTTAGCTTGGGTTGTTTTGCTTTCATGCTTGAACTCCAAATTCACTGGATAATATGACGTGTGTCATCTCACTTTAGGGCATCCTGACAATGCAAGTGATCCATGCTGGCTACAGTGACCCCAACAATCTCAAATTTGAAGACATTACCATCCTAGGAGTTCCTCATCCTCCAGTGTCTGTTTCGGTGACACACAATCAGATGGATGGAAACATTACCACCATTTTACCAGTAACCAACATACAATTTGATGGTACCAAACAGGTAAATACATGAATGTGTGGCCTTTTTACAAGTGTATGTGCATAGTGAGGTAATTCTTAGAATTTTGTAACAGTTCTAATAGCTCTTCTAATAACATACAATTGTGAATTAAATAGTCCTTAATATTGTAAAAGGTTGTCCCATAAAAACTATATTCATCATTACATGGTTTTACTGCATATATATATATATATATATATATATATATATATATATATATATATATATATATATATATATATATATATATATGTATGTATAATGATGATCATTGAAGAATCATTTTTCCACTTTAGGAAAACTGTTGTACTTTACAGAACAGATGCAGGTTGGGTGACTTCTATAGTGACTCCTCTGTATGTGTAGGCCATTTGTTTCAATAACATCAGGAATAACACCATTGCTGTCCTTTTCAAGGTTAGCTTCTAAGTGTAAGAAATGGTCACAATTTACATTTGGTTGAGAATAGTCTGGTCTGAGTATCCACAACAAAGAAGAAAGTGAGAAAGAGCGATGATCTAGGAGTAAGTGTCCAGGGTTATGAGCAAAATGCAGCGCTGTATTAAGTGCCAAGTGGCACAGTTACTGTTGAGATTTTGTGAGTGTGCTTGTGTATATGTTCACATGTTCACGTGTGTAAAAAAGCAATTGTGCTTGTGTTGATCTTCAAGGTCTCTTTGGTCACACACACCAGCATGCATTCATCAAATGATTCTCAGTGGTAATCATTTCCTGAGGGTGAAGGGTAAATGTGCTGTTAAACCTAAACTGTGGCTTGCCGTGTCCATCAGTCTTCATATGCTGACTGGGCCTTGAATATAGCACACAGCCACCAAACGTCACTAGTTTTATATACAGTAAAAAGAAAACAGTACTTTACAATAACTCATGTTGTGCTTATGTTTACCCTTCTGATGGTAATCCACTTCATGTGCCCTCACCTTCATTCCTTTTTAAATGTCACACCTTCATTTTCTGAATTTATGTGGATTTTTCCTTCAGTTGGGTCTGATACATAGACACATTTTGTGTATAACAGTCTCTGTCACATAGGTAGGGGAATTTGTATGCATGTATTATATGTATTTGAGTAGGTATTGATATGCACTTGTATAGTGTTTGGGACTGAGGGACCTGTTTCAATTTTCTATTAAAAGTGTCCTTTGATTTTTCCTTTCATATCTTGATTATATTACATTTGATTTAAAAAAAAAAAGCTAACTAAAAAACAGTAGCACTTTAATTCATACATGTGATCTAGGAAAAGCAAAAAAAGGCAAATGGACTGTACTTATATAGCACATTTTATACACCAGTGGGTGCTCAAAGCGCTTTACAATTCATCACATTCACACACCAGTGGGCGGCTGCGGCCAATACACATGCACTGCCTGTCCCTACTGGGAGCAACTTAGGGTTCAGTGTCTTGCCCAAGGACACTTTGACATGTGGACAGCCAGAGCTGGGACGCGAACCACCAACCCTTCATTGGCCGAACCACTCTACCAACTAAGCCACTGCCGCCCTGTAAAGATATATATTAAACATTTATGCTTTTTATGTTGCCTGTAATTGGAGTAAAGTAAACATCTCTTGAGTATTTTAACATAAAATTGTTTGATTATGTGGAATTCTACCACACTTATAAACACTAGCTGAACAAGGCAGTCAGAGACAGCAGACCTCTGCCAAGGGTTGATATGGCGTTATATGACGTCAAAGCGTGACGTGATCGGGCCATAGGTGTTGACCCATCTGATGTCCGAAGGTGAGATGATGTGAATGGAAAAAAAAAACGCAAGATTCTATCTTGTCTGAATTGTGAGATTTAACCACTGATGTGTTTTAACTGTTGACCTTTAGTGCGACATTGACCTTTGTCCTTCATTGCTCCAAATCTAATGGGTTCTTCGTTGACCCATTATCTATTATTCCTGAAAGTTTAATCATCATCATCAATTTTTGTGTAATCCTGCTCACAGACCGACAGACAGACAAACGGACCCAAATTTAATACGTTCTTGGTGGAAATATCTGAACACCACTCAAGGGTAATATTAAGTATGACAAAAATTGGGCAGACAACATTATTAGGTGAAAAAATTTTTATTTCTACTTGGTAACACGTGGACTTGATTTTTACGCAAACATTCAAAACATGCAGTTTTTGACAGAAATCAATATCCAGTAGAACAAACTGTTAAATATAATGTTCAGATCTGCTAAAAAATACATTTTAGGAGTGAAATTTTAAAAATTCTGTTGTATTGACATTGAATGTTGAAACACAGCCAGGTTGCCATAGTAATGTATAGACAACTCTTTACCATTGTATACATTACCCAAAATGTTGAGTTATATTTTAAAATAACAAGACAGTGATTTATTTAATGTATTTTATACTAACACAGTGTTGTGTTGGTCCATACTGATAAATGTAAATTATAAATGAAGAGTAATTTCTGACTAACATATTAAATATAGCATTTTCAAATGTGACCAGTGTATGAATTCACAAACATCATTCAGAATTTGAATTTCTCAATGTAACAGACAGTCTTTGCTTTTCTTTTTAATGCAGCCTAGCAGAAGGTTCATAACTTCTCCTATACTGTGTAAGTGGGATTTGAATAAGGATAACAGTTCCATTAAATAGAGATTTTTAGCTCAAAAATGAGTCCACTGGATAAATTATGTGTGCAAATGTACTTTTCCATCTTGATGCTCTCTTTTGCTTGATCAAAGTCTTCTATAAAATTCAACACTTTTGTCCATATAGTTTGAATAATTCTGTTTTCAGAAAAAAATCTTCCTTGTAGGAATCAATAATCAACTTGGACCAAATGCATTAATTACATACTGAGTCCCTGTTGCACTTTACCTAAATAAATCACAATCATTTCATAAGTTTTCATTAGCTCAAAAAAATGAGCCCACTGGATAAATGATGTGTGCAGATTCACTTTTTTATGTTGATGTTCACTTTCGTTTGATTGGACCCAATAGAAAACATTACATCAAAAAGTGCAATGATGATCCCTGGACAACAATTCCAACTCTGATAAATTATCCAGCTGAGGGTTTATCAGATACTAACTGTAGTAACTATAGTAAATGGAGCTTCCTAAGATTGGTTTTGAGAATGACTCATAATTGTCAGTCATGGTTGTTAAAATAGCGAGGCAAATTAACTTCTGTGTCTTAATTGATGACACATGAAACATTGAGCACATGGGTGCATGTCTTGCTTACTTGTATAATGGGGTACTACGTCCTGAAACAGTTTGTGATTAATGTTCCTGCACTGGTATTTGACATTATGTCTCCCCTCTTCTCACCCATACGTCATAACATACAGGTTCTGTTCCTGCGTAACCTCTCTTTGACCCTGGGGGAAACCTACACAGTGGAATGGGAGTTAAAACCAGAGGACACCCAGCGCTTTGACTGCCATCCAGAGGAGCATGCTGATGAGGCCAAATGCAAAGCCAGAGGTTGCATCTGGAAAGTGAGAGATGACACGTGTGATGGTGACATTCAGATTTATATGTTATTCTAAAATTCTGATGACAACAATAGCAGCTGTTCCATCAGATATATGCACAAAACTTTACTGATGTTTATTAAATGTAGAAAAAATAGAATTACATAATGTTTTTTTTCTCATTAAATCACACATGCAATGTTTTGTTTCTTTATTATCGCAAGAAGAAATGGTATGGAATATATACATGTTGTTTTACAGAATCATTATTATATATTACCCTTTATAAACTTAATAGTTCATGAAAAAAACATATTGGGGTTCCTGGTGTGTACTCACATACTTCACCATGTTTCTTTTAAAACTGTTCTTCTTTGCTTGTTGTACGGTCTGTCAACATGTGTTTTTTTTAATATACATATATATGTCTGACAAATAAGGAAAGGAAATCTGGATTAATTAAACACTATATTACACACACACACACACACACACACATATATATATACAGTATATATATATATATATATATATATATATATATATATATATATATACAGTATATATATATATATATATATATATATATATATATATATATATATATATATATATATATATATATATATATATATATGTATGTGTGTGTGTATGTTCACCTGACTACTGCCCAAAAAAATCATCTCTTGCCAGCGCAAAAAACTTTTAATTGAAAATGAGGGTTTTGTCAAATTTGCCCTTTACAAGTTATATTTGGAAAATTTGAGGGTCAATGAAAAAGCGTATAATGAGATTAGTCACAGATTTTTGTTGATTCAAAGATGTGATATGGTGAAAGCATAATCAAATTTCCTAAAGGGGTCTTGGGGTTTTGCTAAACCAACTTTTAAAGTCTTAGTGTTTGGTTCATTTATTTGTGTATTTGTGGACCTTAATAGTTCATTTGAATTTGAACCCTCCAGCTGCTGCAAAGCTATTTTTATTTTGGTAAAAATCAAGTGGATCTGTTCAACCTGTTTCATTCCTTCCTAATTTGTTGCATCTATAACTAATTGGTTTATTTTGATTACAGCATTAAACCCAACAGAAAAAAAGATTCACATAAAAAGAAAGGAATTTGAAAAGAAGTGGGACACAGTGTAATGTATAATACCCTGTCCCTTACCCTAAATCCCTATGCTAGATCCCATAAGTAACTAACAATCCTACACATATCAAACAAAATTCTGACTAAGCTCAAAACACAAAACTGTTATACAAACAAAAATAAACTATCCATGTCATAACGATAATGCACAAATCAAAATAGCATTAATATACATATCAAAATTAAACTCAGTTGTCGGTTGTATTAACACACACAAGTGGCTGAATGGGACGAAGCAGCACAGTTGGCAACCTGGATGGTCTGGTGTCATTAGCACTTACAGTTCATGTAAACCACAGGGAAATGTTTTAAAAAAGCAAATATCACTTGATATACTGGTGGTTATTTAATAGACCATTGTAGTCTCGATAGAATACATAGAAATGCATTCAAGAATGACTGTATTTTTTTAATCACTGATAAATCTTTCCTCATGCCCCTAATTTAGCCAAGTCACATTGACAAAGTTCCATGGTGCTACTACCCAAAGGACTATGGATACATTGTTCAAACACATGAGACAACCGACGGAGGCATGAACATTGATATCATTCGAAACAAAAAATACAGGAGCAGTGCTTACGGCCTTGAAGGATCACCAGACATTGACTTTCTCCGTGTTCAAGTCCGTTACCACAGCAGTGACATGCTGCAGTTCAAGGTGTGTGCGTGTTTACATGTGTCACTCTGTGCCATGGTTTCCCATTTTTTTCTTACTTGTCTTTTTTTTTTTCTTTTTACATTTATTGTACATATGCTAATATCCCCTCACCATCCAGATCTGGGATCCTACCTCAGATCGTTATGAGGTTCCAGTGCCACTGAACGTCCCAACTTTACCTGAGACTGATGAGAACAAGAGGCTTTATAGGGTTGATTACAGCAACAACCCATTTGGCATCAGGGTCATAAGAAAAAGCACAGGAACCACGATGTGAGTATTGCAGTGATGAAAGCTGCTTCCTGAATTTCATATTCAACATTTCTTGAGGCCATATTGGAATTTTCATGTGCTGAATCTAAACATTTTAACCCATAAAGATCATTCGTGACTAAAACCAACTAATGATGGAAACTGTTTAATATCTGGTGATCTACTAGTCCTATTAATTCATATGAATAATTGGTGTAAAATGCAGTTCGTCATCTTTTCATGGTCATCAGATATGACCCATTTGGACATTCAGAGGCTCCATAGTTACAGTGGAAACATTGTCATCTATAGTAAAACCCATAGAGTTTAATCATTGACGGTGGATGGACACACTTACTTTCATATCCATTTATTGATACATTTGCTGTACAAGTCACTTTTTCTTTAGTTTTCTGTATTTCTAATACAAGAATCTTACATTTTAGTCTGAGATTTTTATAAAAATCTACATGATCACTGCATTCAATATGGAGAAATTAGGCTGTTAAAATGAACGCACTAACGCAGATGAGGCTAATTCATTGTCATGATCAATGTGATTCAATATTTTAATACAAGTAACCCATCTGCACAACAGAATGCCTCTGAACATGTCTAACAACACATTTTGGGCAGTTTGTCCAAGTAGAGTTAGTGACACACATGGACAAATGGGCAGTTGATCCAGTAGTGACAGGCACCAGAACCAACCCACAAAGATGTAAGGTGGAAAATTTGAGGAGAGAAAAACTCAACCTGAATAATTGACTGACATAAAGTATGATGAATACTGCAGTAAAGACGTTTCTTTCATTGAAGTACTTTCAGCTAAAATACCACATTAATGTGAACCATACGTTCTGCTTACACTGCAGCTAATATGCCACTCAGCATGTGACAAACATTACACAACATTACACAAACAGTACATATATATATTCCCTTTTTTTTTCTTGAGTCTGCTAGTTCATGCAAAATGAAACATGATTGATATAAAATAATAACAATGTATTATATTTAATCATGATGAACTGAAATTAATCTACCACTACTCTGTCATTAATCTGACTAAAAATGTAAATTGTTTCACAGTAATAGGGAATACATCATTTTCACAGAAAAAAACTACAATAAAATACAGAGGACAATATTACAATAAAAGGTGATGAGGTAAAAAAAAAAAAAAAAAAAAAATCATATGGGCATTACCCCAAAAGTAGGTGTTTATGGGGTATGATATAGACATTTACTTTGGGAGTGACAAAGATGGACAGTTGGAATGACTCGGATTGGACATTTTGGGGTAAGTGAATGTACTGAAGATGATGAAGATGGAGGCAAAGAAGAAGAGCAATGTGGAGATTTATGGATGTGATAAAGGCGGACATGCAGTTTGAAAATACATGGGCCATGGTCAGATGGAAGCAGATCATTTCTTGTGGCGACCCTTAAAGGGAGGAGCCCACAGTAATAAACATGTCCTTTAATGTGGTGAAATATTTTGTATTAATAATTAACTAAGGTAGAAAAATGCAGTCCATGCTCAGCCTTAATTTGCCATCCCTAAGGGTGATGATTCATAGGTAATTTGGGGCAACATAGATGCTTCTTTTAACAAAAAAATAAAGTGAGACTAGGAGTAAAACACTGTCTTCAACTATTTCTAGGCAGAACGTTTTTTTTCTTTTTTCTACCATTTGAGATTAAAGTAACAATGCTGACTCAACTCCTCCAGCACCAGGGTACCCAATCAGATATGCTCAGAGAAGTTGCCCCGTGTGTAAGTGCTTAAAGTAGTTTCCTCTTGTTCAGCAGTCATGATGTTGTCACATGAAGCAGTAAAGTGTCAAAAAGTCTATTCAAAGCATATCTTTAAGCTATGGTGGCATTATTCTGTAGTTAAGCCTCACATGTTTTTTGAAAGTGTCACTTGAAATTTTACTAATTAAAATTTATGAACTATGTTGAAGGGATTCCTGCAGTTTCTGCCGCTTATTATGCTTATTTGTGTCACACATATTTTGAATAACTCCATTTGACAATAATTCCTTCTTTCCTTCATTGATTTAATCCTCTGTCACTTTTCTCAGTTGGGACTCCGCAGTGCCAGGTTTTACCTTCTCAGATATGTTCATCCAAGTGTCTACTCGACTGTCATCAGAGTTTGTCTATGGCTTTGGAGAGACAGAGCATCCCACTTACAAACATGACCTTAACTATCACACCTGGGGCATGTTCTCCAAGGACCAGCCTCCTGGTGTAAGTATTATACTTCACCACACTGTCAACCTCTCACATAAGGCTCACACATAAATATAGTCGCCTACTTTTACTCTCAGATTTAGGTGCTAATTTTCAATTTGAGCTGAGCTGATTATTATCTGAAGGGATTCATGATAGCTAATGATACCAGTGAATAAAACGTAACATTTAATTCAATTGTTATGTAAAGCAGCGCAGCTCTTTTCTTCCTTTTACAAGCATCGGCATGTTCCATCCAGTCTATTTTTGTCCTCGTTATGGCATATTTAACATGGCCTCCTGCACTGAGCGTCTTTAACATTGAACACTCCAGAGACTGCAGAGGTGACATGTAAATAACCTTCCTGCACAGTATGTAAACTTGTCTTTCTCACATTCATGTCTGTGTCACTTTGATGTGGTACAGTTGATATGAACGTCGGTTATTGAGTGTCATCATGTTTTCTCTACCCGTGTCAAGGCCAGACAGGATGAGATTTCCACCTGCATCAGCATTATCTGGCCTAATTGCTGAGCTGTCAAGGCAGCTCCACAGGGTTCAGACAAATGTTATAGGGCCCCTCAGAGAGCAAGGGAATTAGAGATGGGGGAAAAAAAGGATAAGAAAAGGAAAACCAAAAGGAAATTAGAAGGAAGGACAGGATGACATGAGCTCAGTGTTTACAGTCTGTGATATATCGATATAGAAGATGAACCAACTACATTAAATGTGAACCTGCTGTTCAAAAGCTGTGTGATTCCTTTTATCAAAATAAAATCACAGCACAGATGTCTCAAATTTAATTCAACTAAGGAAATAAACATTGCATGTGTTTTTTTTTTTTGTTTTTTTTTTTGGGGGGGGTGGATACGTAAAAGATACAAAGAATAATAAAGAGCAATAAATATGCAAGTCACCATATTTATTATTATATTTATTTGTTTATTTAATTGTATTTATTTCCATTGAAACAGTCCCAATGGTTCCAATGCTACAACTGCAGCAACATGAAATAAAAATCTCATTCGTGTAACTGGGTTAAATATAGAATGGTAAAAGGGACATATTAACAATTTAATACCAAAGTAAAGAATCACAATTTCATCTTAATTGCATGAACTCTGTCAATATGTACAATTCCAACATAATTTCTGTGCATGTTGAAGATCTACATTAAAAGATGTTTAAGGAAATGGCAAAATTACAGATTTCCAATCACAGGAAATTATATGCTTCCTTCACGGAGACCTAATGTACTTCATGGGAAATGGAAATTATGTACTTAAGTTTTCACTGATCACAATACTGATAACAGAAGTGAAATGTTGTATTTCTATTTGGTTGGCTAGAACCATTGGTTTTGTAGCTTTTCCTTTTCTTTTTCTTTTTTTTTTTAAGATTTAATCACCTTAAACCACTTTTTAGAAACAGATATATATATATATATATATATATATATTTTTGTTTTTTTTTTTTTTTTTACCTTACCGCATACACTACACCACAATTTAACAAAACCACAACGATGCATGCTCATGTTCACACCAAGGAAAGCAAACATACAAACAGGTGGTTCCAGGCAACACAAACACATGTATTGAATCTCATTTTGGCATGGACCCAGCTGTGTTATCATGACTATGTGTGTGATGATGTCAGCATACCAATTGGTTCCATATATGTGTAGCAAGTCTGAAATAACATGAAACAAAATTGGTGTTTTTATAGACAGTAGAAATTCCACACATTATAAGAAAATGGGAGAAGTAAAAAAAATATTTTTGAAATTCCTTTAACCTACTTTTCCAAAAATGTAACCACATCTACTCTTGGTCATTAGCAATCAATAATGAATAATCAATTCAAACAATAGTTTTGCTGGTATAGGCTTTTGAAATTTCTCAAAGTATAAGAATATGAAATGACGGACACACATTGGCCTCCTTACGCTGCACAATATTAAATTTAGGGTAGGAGATCTAGGAAAATGGTCCCTGCGAGCTACATTTTGAAAGTATACACACCCATGCCTCTTCGTCAACCCACCCCTCGAAACCAGGCCTTCAAAAATACATCAATGTGCTGCTGTCTGGAGCGATCACAGAGATTCACGAGCATTCATGAGAAGTCAACGTCAATAATCATCCTAAATAAAAAAAAAATAACTAATATTTATCAGTTTGTGTCAAAAGGTTTAGAAGCAAAACCTGCTGGAACATTATGTTTGGTCAATATCTTTAATTTTCTCACTGATGACTGGGTGAATACGATACCCATAATCGATTAGCATGTTGAAATATTATATAATCATGACAGTATCATCTTACCTATTGAGTAGAAACATGGTCACCTTAGCATCAGTTTTCAGCCCCTTTTCTTTTTCCAGCTGGTGCCAGGGTTAGCCGTAGCGATTACCACCCATATCCTGTTCCATTCTTCGCTCAACTTCCTCACGGTCGTAGCTTTTTCAAACACAGTTTTTACTTTGGTTTTGCTGCCAGTTGTCGTCTTTTCTACCATAGATGTTTTTGTGAATGCGCAGAAGGGAGAGGGAGGAGTGGGGGGTGGACTGATATTTGATGGACCTATCAGTGAAGATGATCAGTACAATGATTGGCCAGAGTTTTCCTGTGGCTCCACCCTCTAAACTGGACAAAAACATTTCTTTTTTTTTTTTTTTTTTCAAACATTCTATTTCAGTGTGTGATATGGGATTGTGAAGAGATTTTCAAGCAATATGGTAAAAAAAAAGAAAAAAAAAAGACCTACCAACCCACCTTTAAGATAAAAATTAAAGGAAGCAAACAATAATAATCCTAGACAAAAAAAAAATATTTTGAAAAGGAGTGAAGAAGCGTAGAAAACAATACAATACCCCTAGCCTCTCCTTCGGGGTTCGGGTTATAACATCACACAGACACTTTCCATCCTTAGAGTCATTACATTGCTGCTTAACACCTTGTGCTGAATGTACCAGTGCAGGAGGCTGATGAAGGGTGACGTCCTCCTGAGTTTTCATTGCAGGACCGTGACATCTTCAAGTGGCAGGTTTCCTGTCCCACGCCACCTTTCTATCTGCTCCCCTTCACCCATCTGTCTCATTTCATTGTCATCTAAATACTTCAGACAACAGTGGGGAGCTCTCAGTCGTTACAGCAGGAGTAGCGCTTGTAATCCACTCTGAAACTTAGCTCCTGAAAAGTGTATCATTTCAGCTCAATGATAAGTGGAAACATAAACTGTATGTGGTACTCAGAAGTCAAATGTTTTGAATGCTTTCAACTTACAGAGGTTTACTGAAGTATAATGAATGGATTATTACTAAGTGCTACTGCCTTGGTTGTTTGTTTTCTTTTCTTCTGTGACACATTTGAAATACACTAAACTGAAACTATTTGGCCACTATTCACATATATATCTTACATAAAAAAAATTACAAAAAAATCAATAAATCAATCAATGTCAGAAACAACAGTGTCCAAGCAGTGATACAGCTGTTATCAGTGACTAATGTTCCATCACATATGAAGACAAACAACTATGACAAAAGAGCCAACAGTGATACAAATCATAAAACACACCACTTTACTATTGTTCGCCGTTATTACAGTTTCATTTGATTCTCATGTTCTGTCTCTTTGCTACAGTATAAGATGAATTGCTATGGAGTTCATCCTTTCTATATGGGCCTTGAAAATACAGCCGATGCACACGGTGTTCTCCTGCTAAACAGCAACGCCATGGGTAAGACAAACACATTGAGCACAGTCAGTGACCATTTATGGATTCATGGCAGGTCATATATTATATTCTGTGGTCACTCTGTTTACGTGAATTGATTTAAACAAATAGATGAGAGCCTCCCTTTGGATAATTACTGCAGTGATAAGATATTTAATCCTAACAGATACTCTAGGAAGCTTATCATTTCTTAGCCTGTTTGCTAGAGAGTATGAAAGTAGGACAATGTGAGTTATTGTGAAAGGGAACGCGAGACATCATTTCCACTCATGGATTGGCTATCAGTCAAATGCAGACCTGAAGCAGACTGGCAATATTTGAGATGTGGTGGAGAAGATGCTACACAGTGGTCTGACACTCCTTGCATCAATGCAAGAGCTTGGCAAATATGTACTCCTATAATAATGGATGAAAAGAAATGTGACATTTATTGTGACATGTGGATGTAAAGAAAAGAAAAGAAACAAAGGCGAAGGTGGGCTAGCAATACTGTATATGTTATATGGGCTCTTTTTGTACAGGCATTGTAACTTCTACTTATGAAAGAGAAGTGCAACACAAACTATGGTTTATTCTTGAATTTGCACCTATTGGGAGGGTAGGACACTGTGTGAAAAAAACCAAACAAACAATTGTTTTCATATCAGACAACATCAATATGTATCATAATATAAATCAAATCACTATTTTTGTCAAGATCCGTTTCTCATAAGTTAATTGTGAAGACAACATCATGTGGTTATTCTTGATTTAAATATGATTTATTTTCTGTCATAGGTTGAACATGACTGATACAACTGTTTAAAATAAATAAAATGGGTACATATGTTCAAAACTAAACAAAAAATCTGACCAACAGGCAAAAGCTTTCAAGTTTTAAAAGACAACACGAACAAAACAGACCTCCTCTTCCACTCTTATGTCTGTGCTGCGTGCATCAACCTAACTTGATGTGGCTCTGTGTGATTGTGGCTGGTGCAGCACTACTTAATTATGATTGACTGTTCTTATATCTGCCAAAACATGGACAAATTCATTCTTCCAAAATTGTATTGAGTTTGTAGTCATTATACCGAGTCAAAGGTGATGTGAATTAATATATTAATAGTAATAAAAAAGAGGAATGTGACTGAAAACAGAATTATTCCACCTTTATTAGCAGTAGTGGTTTTTCCACTGGACATATATGCAAAACTTTATCGATTGAATCCAAAATGCAATGGTTTGTTTACTTACTATCATGAAATGATATGAGAAGTCATTCCATATCACGGCAGCAATCAGAAATATCATGTTGATTTAGAGATATATTCATTATTATTATTATTATTTTTTTGTTTTTATTATTATTTATTTTTTTATATATATATATTTTTTACCCCTTTATCCCATACTAATTAAAAAAATAATTTGTTTGCTGGTGTGTCCATACATACCCCAACATGTTTTTCTAAAGCTCTTCTTTGTCGCTTGTTGTAACATCCATCAACATCTGAAAAAGTTCTTTCCATTGACATTTTGCATAGTATACCATTTGTGCTACAGGTGAAAAATTACCTCTTGCCAGCGCAAAATCTTTTAATGGAAATATACAGGTTTTGGTGAAACATTTAGGTGCCCTTTAATGTGGAAGTTATATTTGCAGAATGTGAGGGTCAATCAAAGTACACAGAATGTTCCAATTCAGTAAATGTTTCCATTGAAATCTAAATTAAACACATTAAGCAACTAAGTTAAGTTATTTCTTAGTGAAATGTTCTTAGTGGCTGGGATCACACAGTGTATATGGGTTTTCATTGTAAAAGATAAAAACAGAATGATTGAGATGTACAGTACTTTCAGTAGGAGTGTAAAATACATATTGTACCATAATGAAATGTCATGTTTTCAAAGGTTGTGCAAAGGGCATCATGTTTCAGTACAAGTTCAGCTCTCACACCCTCTTGCATTAATGAGCCACACATGTATTCTCTATGCAACACTTCAAATAAATCTTTAAGTGGCATAAATTACTAATTTGCTTTGTGTCTAGACGTAACATTCCAACCTACCCCAGCTTTAACCTACCGAACTCTGGGCGGCATCCTGGATTTCTACATGGTCTTGGGACCAACGCCTGAGAAGGTGGTGCAGGAGTACACTGCAGTAAGTCTTCTCGATCCTCCGTTTTTTGTTGTTGTTTTTTTGGGTGTGTGTAACTGTGTGCACTAATGTGTGTGTATATCTATGCTTTTGTGTTTGTATGTGTTTTGTGTCTGGCCCTGAGCCGCTGTTGATGGACTGCAGCAGCTGGGAGTTCCTTGCTTCATTGCTCTCTCTCATTTAGCCAATCTAAACACACACACACACACACACACACACACACTCACACAAAGTAAAAAAATCAAACAAACACTTTATGGATGCTGTCCTATTTCACTGGAAAGTAACTTTTTTTCTGCGCTGACTTCCTTGTTTGCTTTTCTTCTTAACAGTTGATTGGACGACCTGGTCTACCTGCCTATTGGTCCCTTGGGTTCCAGCTATGTCGTTATGGTTACGCCAATGACACAGAGATAGAAAACCTATACAATGATATGAGGGAAGCAGGGATACCGTATGTAAGTTACCAAACAAATCCTCATCATTTTCAGAAGCAGGAATGAAAAAGAACACACATATTTGTGTGAAAAACATTTTTTAATCTGTAATATAAATAAGTGCACTACAACACAATCATGTATTTGGACATCTCCACTGATGACAAATTGCAGATGGAAAAGTCATGTTTTTTTTTTTTTTAAGAAGAAGAAGAAGACTAATATAATATATGAAATACAATTAACATACCATACTGAGTCTGAACACAAAAACTGGACATATTTAAATCCACTTTGTTCATGTTCATTTTCATTCATTCACACACATAAACCTCGACGGGATCACCACCTTATCGTGGTGAGGCACTTTGCGCGTCTCCATGACCTCTAGAGCTATGTCGGCCGGAGTCTCGTACTACTGGTAGGGTCTCCCAAGCCGAACAGGTCGAAGGGTAGAGGCCAGACTAAGAGTGATCCCAAACCTGCACCTGGGGGCAGGCATAGGCGGAGTCCAACAGACCGGACCACCGGCAGCCCCCTGCAACTCCTACCAGACGAAGGTTGTCATGGGTTCCCTCATGCCACTAGAACTGCATCTGGTGAGAGTGAAGTTGGTGGGAGTGAGGACTGCGCACCCACACCCTCACCTTAATCCCTACCTATGCGCTAGCTTCTTGCTTCACCCCCACCCCCCCAAACACACACACACACTCACACATGAGTGTGTGAATGGGTGAATGTGAGGATCTGTAAAGCAAAATGTGTGCATAAAATGTGCTACATAAGCTCAGACCATTTACCACTTATTATTCTGAACCAGTTGCGCAGATGCAGGCTTCATCAAATTAGTGTTTCAGCACAAGAAATCACTTGATTGCTCTCATTCAAACTAATGCAATCCAATATTTTCTCATAGTTTACTGTATGTACAGTACAATGACATCCACTCAATTGAATAGATGGATCTGAATCCACATTTCATTACGTGATTTATTCAATGCAGACACTAACTAAATAAAGTTAAATTAGACTAAATTGGATATGTTGATTATGTTCACTTTAACATCATCAAAACTGACCTCTAATATTATTTGAAATCCATTCTACTGTGGGTTTCACAGCCTTTGGTCTTTTCCATTTAGTACTATAATCAATAACTCTGTCTGACAGTGACATCAGGGGTTCACATTACAATCACACATTTACTGAACCCAAAAAAAGTCATCTAAATCTGTGAGGATGTTTTATTAAAGTATGAGTTCCTCTCTCCCTTAATGAAAAAAAACCAAAACAAAACAAAATGCCTCCCACTTCATCATGCATAAGAGAACTTAAGGATTGCCATCGATAATCAAGTGATCCCTAGTATTGTTTTCACAAAGCCTGACCCCGCAAAAGAGCTGACGCTAGCTGAAAAAAATCCTACATCATTAACTGGAATGAAAGAGGCATAAAATGTAGGAATTTACAAACAGGACGCATCAAATAGAGGTTTAACTTAGAAGTACTTCTTCAGGTTTTAGTCTCTAAAACTAAGTTTTCAGTGTTTATTTATTTATATGCATTTCTCTTTTAATTAGGGCTGTCAAAATCAATGCATTAATGCAGATTAATTTGATTCAAAATGTTAACTCAATTAACCCATTTTGCAGTGCAGAATGATTCAGAACGTCTGAACATTTGGGGTAGTTTGTCCAAGTAGACTAAGCGTTGCATATGCACAAGTGGGCAGTTGATCAGCTATTGACAGGCAGCAGAACCAACCAATGAAGATGGAAGACAAAAAACAAGACCAAACATTTTTTTTCAACTTGCTTTATTGAAAATGTTGAAACCCATTAAGTGCATACACACACACACACACACACACATATATATATATATATATATATATATATATATATATATATATATATATATATATATATATATATATATATGTATATAGTCATGGGAAAAATGATCAAACCATCACAAATAATCACAAATAAGGGTTATGCAATCAAGTACTTAATCCTGTATGTATCATGTGACTAAAATAGACAGCAAAGAAAACATGGATTGGCTAAAGGCACTGTTTTTGCCAGTATAATGACATATTGATGGAAGGGATGGACGTGATTTTGGTTGTTATCAACAAAACACGGAAAATGGGTAGATATAAATATAAGTAAATGTACCTTTAGTTGTACCAGACATTAAAATGAACAAGAAATTGAGGAAAAGAAGGATGGTCTAATATTAGTTTTTTTTCTGCAACTGTAAATTCCCTTACTTCTTCAGTCTGTTTCTTTATACAAAATGAAATTCAGATTCAGATGACTTTATTTACCCCCAAGGGGCAATTCAAGACATCAATGAGCAGCATAATAATATGTGGATAAAAAAACAAGGCACTCTTACTGTACACATCTAAGGTAATAAAATAGTGATATAATATAATAAATAAAGTGGAAGTATATACGAATGGAACTATTCTACAAGAACAGAATGAGGTAAGTAATGAGATATGATGAAATATGATTAATATAGATTTTAAAAAATATATTTAATTGTGATTAATCAAAATTAATCCACAGCAACCTTGTGATTACTCTAATTAAAATGTTTAATTATTTGTCAGCATTATATTTAATAAAATATGGGTATTATTACGTGCATTAGTTGTGTTTCTGAAATTAAAAGGTAAAGATGCAATGTTGTTTGACTTGTGTGCATTGTTTTTATTCTTCATTATCCCTGATATTGTATTTCATCCTACCATGTGTATTTTCCCTCCCAGATAAAGTATATATATGTACCTGCCATTTTAGGATGTGCAGTACGCAGACATCGACTACATGGAGCGGCAGTTGGACTTTGTTCTAGACTCAAATTTTAGTGGATTACCCAGTTTGGTTGACAAGATGAGGGGAGAAGGAATGAGATTTATCTTCATACTGGTAATGAAACTGTGTTATAAAGTTATTAAACTTTTCTCAGCTTGTGACCCAAAAGAAGGAGAACTTACAACATATGATCATATTTTTGATCGACATTGTCTCTCAAAGTCTGTTTGGTGTATTTTTATAAACTACTTTTAAATCTTGTTGCATAATTTTACATAATTTAAATGATTTATTTATTCATTTATGTACTTTTACATCGTAAAGTATGAACATCTTTTGGTCTTGTTACTTCTTTTACTGTATGCCATTTTCCAGGCAATGTTATTTTCACAATAATACCCCTTAAGAATACTCATCTGTTCTAATTAGGATAATTTACATTTTATATTAACGCATAAAGACCCAGTGCTACTTTTGGGACAGTTTCAAAAATGTTTTTTCTCAGTTTTTAACCTGTCTTAACTCTTCACCATTTATACATAAAAGCTCAGATTAAAGTTGATGGTTATTATATCAAAAATAGAGAAAACAATATTTCTTATTAAAATATATCACTAATTGAATATAAACTGTGTCCATTCACTGTCATTTATTAAACTCCATGGGTTGTAGAAGATGATAGCATTGATATTTATTTCAGAACCTCTGAACATCCAAATGGGTCTTATCTGAGGACCATAAAAAGATGATGAAATACATTTTACAAAAATTATTTACATGGATTGATGTGATTAGTGAATCAACTGTTATTACACATTTTAGGTCACTAGAGGATTTAGGTTGTCAGTAGATGTTTGGGTCTTTATGTGTTATGATCTTCATTATCATGTCACTACAGTACACCACGTATATATGTTAATTTGTTGTATTAGCTATATATAAAAGGATTTTGTGAGAACTGAATATTCAGTGATAAGCCAATACTGACTAAATCTTTAACGTTGTGCGCATTGAATTCCAGGATCCAGCCATTTCGGGCAATGAAACTGTGCCATACCCTGCCTTTGACAGAGGTCAAGCTGCAGATGTTTTCATCAAATGGCCCAAAGAGATTAGTGATGATATTGTGTGGGGAAAGGTCAGAAAGAAATAGAAAAACACACTAACACATATCTATACGGAGAAAAAAAAAGAGTGTCTAAATTATGTTTGATGCATAATCTATACCCTTAACATGTGTCATCCCATCTGTAGGTTTGGCCAGATTATCCCGGTGTCACCGTAAATGAAAGTCTGGATTGGGATACTCAAGTAGAGGTACAGTGTGCTTATTATTTCAAAGTTCCAACAGACAAAGTAAAATTGCATCTACTCTACTGTATATCAATTAAAATGTTATTACCATCCCATTTGTAGAAGTACAGGGCCTACACTGCATTCCCTGACTTCTTCCGCACTCAAACCGCACAGTGGTGGCATCAAGAAATTAAGGACTTCTATAACACAATGAAGTTTGATGGCCTCTGGATTGTAAGTGACCTGAAAAACAAAATAGAGTGGTGGAAAAAACATTTTCAGACACCCCTAACATTTTACACAATCTAAAATATTATCATGAAATATTTGTGATTTTTTTTTTTTCCTTTTGCATTTCAAAGTGCAGCCCCACCCCTCCCCTCGTCACCACTAAAATTTCATCAAAATCCTTCCATAACTTTTTGAGTTATCTTGGTAACAATCCAGTCCAAACAGTCCAGTGACATGACTTAAGAGTGGTTCTTAATGCAACATTTCACAAATGCTTGGGGTGTCCCAAAATATGTTTTTATCACTGTACTATAGTTTAATGGAGGACTAAATGTTCCAAAATTAAATAAACAAATACATCATTAAATAATGAATTAAATATGGCATTCATTCATTCATTCATTGAATGCATAAATGTGCTATTAAATATGTAATTAATTAAAACACCAATTTGTTTTGGGTAAATATCTATAATATTATTTCATTAATTCATTAATTATTTCATGGTTCTTATGTTGTAATGGATCATGAATTTATTTTATCTGTCAACCTAGCCCATCAAAGTCAGTGGGCAGATCTTAACACCTGATTGGTTCTCCTGCACATCCAGTCCAGTCAAATGGATTCCAGATAAAGGATTGATGCAGAGCTAGTGAACACATTCCCATACACTGAGTGGCGCTATTAACCTCTAATTTTGTTTGCATACTTTAAGAAAATAAACTTTATTGGCAACTGCTAAAAATCTAAACTCTTGGTCTGATACTCCCAGTGGAGTGGATTTGACTAGATTTGTGTTAAACCCGCCCACCGACATTGATGGGCGACGACATATAAAATAAATTCATGATCCAGTGTAACACAAGGACCATGAAATAATTAATTAGTGAAATAATATTATATATTTTTTATTTCACTAATTAATTATTTCATGGTCCTTAATGTTTTCTTTTCACCTACAATTAATTGGCATTTTAATTAAAAAATGACATATTTAATAAGACATTTATCTATTTAATTCCAATTTTAATTAGTTAATGACATATTTAATTATTTAATGGTGTATTTATTTATTTAATTTTGAAACTTTTAGTCCTCAATAAGCTCCATTATTATTTCCACTCAATTTTATCTATAGGACATGAATGAGCCGGCCAGTTTCGTCCATGGCACCGTGGGAGGGAATTGTCTGGGTAACCCTCTTCTCGAGAATCCTCCATATATGCCACGTAAGACACACACACTTCTTGTTCATCTTCTGTACCAATTTGTTCACTTAATAATCATAATTAAATATCAGCAGTATGAGTATGCCTTAAAAGGATTATGCGAAAATTAATTTGTGTGTTTTTTCCAAAAGCCCTGGAGTCTAAACATCTTGGCTTAAACCACAAGACCCTGTGCATGAACAGTGAACAGATACTCAGTAATGGAAAAGCAGTCAGACATTATGACGTGCACAACCTCTATGGCTGGTCACACACCAAACCCACTTACGAGTAAGTGACAGACAGAATGTGTTCTCCATGTGTTGCATGCACTTTGCTCAATGATTAAAGAGAAAATTTAGATGTCGTATATATAGTTATACATGAAGGCACTTTTTAAAATGTGATAATCCAAGTGTTTTTTTCTAATCCAGACATGCAAATATTCATGAATCACCAGTCTTGTTTCAGTCCTGTACAGTATTTTGAATATAATACATCCCTTAAACATAATTTAATATATTAATCACCATTGTGATTTTTTTTTTTACTTTTTTTTTTTTTATTCCAGGAAGTCCAGGTTACAGAAAGATTTTAAATTGTTGGTTCGACATAGCTCTTGAGCCAGGATGTTTTATTTTTTAAGTAATTGTTTTATTAGAGAACTGCATGATTGCTTTACTATTTTATGGACTTTACAAATACAGTATGCACAACTAGCCTGTCCATTTGAAGTGGCATAATGAAGCAGACTGATCCCTGAACCTCTGTCCTTTGTGCAGTGCCCTGCTGGATGTAACAGGTCACAGAGGTATCGTGGTCACCAGGTCCACGTACCCATCCAGTGGAAAATGGGCTGGACATTGGCTGGGAGACAACGCTGCCAGTTGGGACCAGCTGTACAAATCCATTATTGGTACTTATGTACTGAAAATGTGCTTTTGAGTACTAAGTAGCTTAGATCTGCACTGTGTAATATGACAGTTCTTTTTTTTTTTTGCACAGTTATGAAAAGAGTGTAATGGGAGTGGTCACATTTACTATTTGTCATTTTTCTTCGTTTTATAGGCATGATGGAGTTCAGTCTGTTCGGCATCCCTTATGTAAGTATCATCAGCTGATCTTAGTTTTGACAACACATAATCTCATTGATGTGACCTTGTCCTTTCTAAGGAGATTACAGTAGCCTGAGTGATGTTATTTTGTTTGCTAGACCCTTTGATCAGAGGACAGCTTGTGATACATTCTGAAGTATATCATTACAATCTCCTTCACCAACAGGCCCGGTTTAAGTCTCTCTCTCTCTCTCTCTCTCTCTCTCTCTCTCTCTCTCTCTATTCTCAAGCATTTTATATTTTTTTGTCTTTCAGGACTTTATCTCATCTCTTCTTTGCATCTTATAATTGTTAATTAATCTTAGTATGAAAAATTATTGTGTGAGTGTGTAGATAATGTGCAGACTGTGTAGAGGGTTGCATGCAGTGACAGCTGCCAAAAAATGAAGCCAAATATATTGATGTTGGTTTGCTGCAGAATGGATCATAATAGAATAATGTTAAAGACACATAATAAAGTTTTTGTTTTTTTTCCCTGAAAGTGATTTATTTCTAATGTAATTTTAGGTAGATTTCAAAAGGGTCATTTGTGGTCATTAAGCAGTCGTCATCTCTGATCATGAAATGACTGTGGCAATGTGATTTATTCTTCACTGATGATGTGTAACTGGATAATTCTATGAAACTGGTCCCTCAGAACAGGTCATAGGGGCGAAACATTCAAACCAGATGTCGACTAATGTTATGAAGCAAAATGGGGTTCACTTTGGGTGTAATTTAAGAATAAATATTTACTGGGATAAAAGAGAAAGTATTTTTCAAATTAAACATAGTTTTATATTTTTTATATTCTTTTTTTTATATACAAAAACCTAAATTACAAAATCACTCACATTTTATTTGTGTTTAAATGGGCAGGTTCCACATGTGACGCCAAAACATGATGAGTTACAAGCAAAACCTGGAATCAGGCTGCCAATTCCTAAAAACAAAACAATTGTCTGGATTAGAAAAAACACTAGGATCATCAATTTTACCACAGTGTCTTTATTTATAGACCATTTCAAGCCATGTTTTCCAGATTAAATGTACTGACACCTAGGTAGCTTTTACTTAGTCCTATTTTTGCCCACAGTATTTCACCAAAAAATCATACAGTTTGGGACGGCTCAGAGCAAGAGTATAGATGTTTTGGATTAATCTGAGGTCATCATTAGGTACATCCTGTCTAAATGTCTCTTTTATTATCAGGTCTAAAAAAGCAGATACCAAAATGAACCCAGTTTCATAGAAGCACCGAACTGGCACTGAGGTAGTCATTACTCGTGGTCAAAGGTGATTACCAGGGGTCTCCAACCTATTCCACAAAGGGCCGGTGTGGCTGCAGGTTTTTGTTCCAACCAACCAAGAGTTCACAGTTTGACCAATTGACTCTCTGCAGACTGAGATCAGTTGATTAATTGATTGAAGTCTGGTGTGTTGCTGCTTGGTTTCAACAAAAACCTGCAGCCACACCGGCCCTTTGTGGAATAGGTTGGAGACCCCTGGTGATTACTGATGTATGTATATATAGGTATAAAAAGGTGTCTGAAAAAGTAAATTATTCTGTATTTATGGGTAAAAGGGTATATGTGTGATTGGAGATTGAGTCTTTCATAGTGGAAGGAAACTGTTAATATATACATACAGCTTATGAATTAGCTGTGCAAAGAAGATCAATCACTCTGACAGTGTCTTTTTAAAGCTGCAGTGCTTGATAGTTTTTAGTGTCACAGGGTAAAAAATCCATAATGACCTTTTAGCATATTGTAATTCAAGTGGATTGAGAGGACATGAGACATCTGCAGCTACAGTTGCAGGGGAAAAGAATTAGACCTTGTTCATTTTAATGCATGGTACAACTAAAGTTACATTTATTTGGAAAAATATAATGATAAGGTAACTGCTAAGAGTTTAATTTTCAGAGCTGATATCTATCCATTTTCCATGGTTTTCTAGATAATAACCAATATCATTTCGGTATCAATATCTGTGGCATTGTACAGACAAAAACAGTGCTTTTGGGCTCGCCATGTTTTCTTTTTTTTGTCTATTTTTGTCACATGATATGGACAGGAGTTATTATTTTATTATAAAACCATTGTTTTTGATGATTTTTTGTGACTGTACTTATTTCCTGCATTTTTGGATTGTGGAAAATCAACAATGTGACAGGATTTTGGCTAACCACAAGTATTTAACACATACAGGAGTGGAGAAAATATTGTACACATTTTCCAATATCATTATAAAATATTTGCAGAATTTTTAATTTATTTTTTTTTATTTTTGTTTTTCAAAGGATGTGGCTACATCAGACAAACAGATGCAAATATTTTTATGTATTTATTCATTTTATTGTTTATAAGACAGGCGGATTTCAGTAACTTAAGACTGATTTTTAATGGAATATAGTAGAAATGCATGTGGTACCCAAAGGTTTTCTTCCCACCACTGTAGGTATAGAAATAGAAAATGGCATCAGACTAATTTTTAGTCTTTGGTTTTGGACTGAGAGGAGAGTTAGGGAGGGAAGGTGTGTATTCTCAAATTGTGACTTGCACCTTTAATAACCACTTCACACTTGCAGAGGTGGAGTAGATCCCACATTCCTTAGTCTCACCTACACCCTAGTTTGTTCTGAAAGTCTTCGTATGTCTTCACACATGGACACATTTGTGTGTCTTTCTCTCTCTCTCTCTCTCTGTCTTTCAGACTGGAGCTGATATATGTGGGTTCTTTAATAAAGCTGAATATGAAATGTGTCTTCGCTGGATGCAGCTGGGAGCCTTCTATCCATACTCACGCAACCACAATGGCAAGGGTAACCCGGTGAGTGAATTCACACCTGCAAAAGCACCAAAAAAAGTGCACACACCTCATTTTTGCTAATACTAAGCTTATTTAGGATTCAACTCGGTCAACATGCAGCTTAGTTCTCTTACTTTCAATATCATCAGCTTCTGATGGTCTTCAGCTCTGGCAGTGTCTGACTCTATACATAATAGGATGACCATTATTTCCATGTATTTATAAAAAAAAAAGAAAAAAAAAAACCAGAAAGAAAAGAAAAAAGGTTGTTCTCCGTACTATCCTTCTTCGTAATCTGTGTCTGACATACACATACACTCACAAACACACACAGACACAAAGATAGACCTGTTTGGTGGTGTAGTGTCGGTGGCATTCATTCTAGCGGTGACCTTTAAGAGCGTTGGAACACATCTGAGAAATCCAATAACGCCCGTCTGGAGATCGATCCCACCAGGCGAAATTTCTCTGCACTGGAGTCTGCAATACTAGACAGGACACTGTTGTATGTGTGTGTGTCAGTGTGTGTGTGTGTGTGTGTACTTTTTAACAGCATGGAGGGGGATATAATTGAATTCTCAAGGTGATCTGAGCACCATTGCACACCACCTAACCTCCACTCCACGCACACATAAACCCCATGATTCCAATCATTTAATAATGGCTTGAAAATGGGTGTTTAAACATGGAGAAAATTGACAGAAAAGGCACACACACCATGGGCGACGGCGGTATAAAATGACAGTTTGAGAAGAGGAGATAAAGAGAAGCAGAAAAGCAGAGAAGGATGGAGATAAACTTTGTGAAAGTGTATTATAGGCATGTATAGGAAATAAAAAAAATAAAAAAATAAATACAGACAAGCAAGTGCTGTACAGATAAAGGTAAAGTGTGAGGTCATAGGCTATTTAAAACAGAAGGGAAATAAAACAAGATGGAAATTTAACAAGAGAGACGTGCAGTGACACACGGTAGTTACTGTGTGAGCATGGGTTGTGACGAGGATGAGTAAACCGTTTGCTGATGTTGACACTGATCAAGTTAGAAAAAAGATTAATACAAATAAAAGCTGACAGTAATTGATGAAAAAGGAGAATGTGCAGAGAACGGTAGATAGAAACCCATTAGTAATGTTTTTAAAGAGCATATGAAGGTCAGTAATGTATGTAGTCTACTGTAAAAACTGTATTTTTGTTCCAGTCAGCCATATAAAATCCCCAATCATCAGACAGTTAGTGACTGTAACCTCCAGTCTGCTTAACAAGGCGTTTGACAACAAAGCATTAACACCACAGACCAGACCAGAGGGTACGCAAGGTCAGAGACAGTAGAGGGACAGAGAAAGAGAGGAGAGTTTTTGCAGAGTCATTCCCAGTGCTCCGTCACGCCTAGTGTCTCTTTGCCCTCAGACAACTTTCATTGATGACCTCCAGGTAATTTCACTGCACCAGCAATGTACTGCAGTGTCCACAGTCATGCAAGAACAATAGAGGAACTAATTAAACAAGATAGCTTCTTCTCCAACAGCTGTTTTAGCCGTGGTAATACACAAGTCCTGGATGTTGGATTTCACCCAATGGGACATATTATTATCTAAAAATAAGTTCAATTCCAATTTTGTGTTGCGAAAAACCCAACGGTTCCTGTGAGATGAGGCAAGGGAGTAGATTCTAGACAGATAAATGAAGAAAAAGACCAAGTAGAGAAAGGCTGACACAGCCAGATAACCTCATTTTTCCTTGAAGTTGCGCGCGTATGAGTATCTGCTCACACACTCGCATACAGTACATATCTGTCTACAATCAGTGTGTGTCACAAGGCCTTTTGCCCTTATAAATGTGGTCATAAATTCAGTGAATCCACGAGATAGATTCTCTGTCTACTCCTCACTCTTCACCACTCCCCGTTCTCATCTCTCCCTCAATCCCTTCTCTGGTTTTCCACAGATGAAAAGTCTACCTTGAGGGCCAAACAGACTGTAGTATTACTGTGAAGTCATTGAATATTCGTTTGACCTCATGTTTAAGAGAATAGTACAAGTCTCGGGCAAGTTGTCCGATGGATGATTTTAGCCACGTATGAAGGATATTAACAGAAAGAGTAGTAAAACAAGTGGAACCAGGAGACATCTTTCCTATGTATTAGTTGAATCCTTGCAGGTTGAAGTCACTTTTAGCACTGAAAGGGTGTGCTACGATGTAAAAAGTCAAAATAAAAACACACACATATGTATTTAAACATTAAAAACAAGTGATGCCAGACACAACAAAACCTGCCCCTCATACATACCGAGAGTTTTTATTCCTGTTTAATTCAGAATGAAGTTTAATTCCATTTTAAGATGATCATGCAAACATCTAATTCCAGTTGAAAATGACTATTTTGAAGTAAACATTAATTCAGAATAAAGTCACTGGTTTATTCCACTTTTTAATTACAAATTAAATAATTTCTCAGACATAGAAATAGTTTATCCATCTTTAATGTTATTCCCGTCATTCTGCACATGCTCCTTGCCTTATCCCGTTGTGATAACGCACATATTGCACACTGCTGGGATTGTTGATTTGCCAAAGTGAGCTCTTGTGCCTTCCATCTTTGGTTCTCGAACATCATTTGCTTCTTCAAAGCCCTTCTTTAAAAAAAAAAACCTGGAATGACACCTATTCTAGGTCACTGGAATTCTATAAACCCAATTTGGCATGACTTCAACCTGTAGTTTTGCTGCTACAGACATTTAACATTTTGCCCATTATAAGTAAATGGGGAGAAAAATAAGAATTAAAAATGTCTACAAATGTTCTCCTACTATTTCCAGAATGTAAGGAGAAATTTAAAAACCCAATCTGATATGAACTCAATCAATAGTTTTGCTGCTAGAATGTTAACAATCAAATAAACAACCAAGTGGTGCCAGGCACAACAAACGCTACCCCTTATAAATGTTTTACCTGATTTACTCTATATCTTGTCATTATGAATACACAAATTTGGGGACCTGGACCTTGACTTACATCCACTAAATATAATTGGATCTAATCTAGATCACCTTACAGCTTTTCTGAATTGAAGGGAAATTGGTCCAGTTTTCGTGTAAAGTTAAATGGACTGCATTTATATAGCGCTTTTCCACCTTCATGGTGCTCAAAGCGCTTTACATTAGCCTCTCATTCACCCATTCACACACACATATACACCAGTGGGTTTCTAAGGTCTAAGGTCAGTCCTACTGGGGGCCTAAGTCAGGGTTCAGTGTCTTGCCCAAGGACAGCCATGTGGACAGCCAGAGCCGGGACGCGAATCGCCAACCTCTCGGTCATTGGGCGACCGACTCTACCACTGAACCACAGCCGCCAGTTGCTGATAATCAATCAAACAAACAAACAGACAGAAGAACAAACAAACAAAAAGTGAACCAAAAATAATACCACTTACCTCGCTCGCCTTCAGAGATCAGGATAATGAGCAGGTTGCAGATGTGTGCAAATAACAGTGTCATATGGAGACCTGCTTTATTGATGAACATATTCTTTTTCTTCATCATATCTCATATCTAAATGCATCTGAATCTGAATACATGACTAAAGATGCCGTAACCAGGTATTTTCTTAACTGATCAATCTGTTGTTAAAATATAAATATATATTTTTTTTAAAAAAGCAGATTGATCGGTGTTGTCAGAAATTAGATCAGAAACTATTTCCGAAGCTTCTATATATCCAAATCCCGTCTAGTTCAGGTTTGTTTCCATCTCTTGAGACTTGCTTCGAAATAAATGAAAGATTACCTGTTTCCACCATCTGTGTTCTTGCTGGTGGAAAAAAAGCTCTTAGTTACACTCAGATTCATTTGATTACTGTGTCTCCATCACACTCACACTATCACACACAATTTAACATTGTAATTACTCTGCAGAAAATGCATCTGATTGTAAGTTAGGAAAGTGCAAAAAGAAGGGTTGCTAAAATGGAAGGCAGGTAGAAGAAATCACAGACTTCCAGGTAATTACAATCGTGTACTTTCTTGCCTCATCATTCAATTTTTCATATGAAAGTGTAATGCTAATCTGGTAAACTGCTTGGGTCATGAGATAATAAACAAAGAAAACATACTTATATAAAGTACATGTCATGTATTATAAAGGCATTCATAATTATTACCGTGTCTGCCCCTGCTAAATTTCATGTGGCAAGAAAATATGCTTTTGATGTTTCTATGATGATTTTTGTGATAATATTTGGAGGACTTCTTTTTTATTTAAAGAGAAAAGCTCTCCGAGTTTCACATCTGGTCACACATAACTGCTTAACACAGTGAAAAAGGCCTGATGCATGCATACAAATTCACTGAGTATCACACTGAAACACACTGTATCATAGTGAGGAGCATATGGTGGTGATACGCTTCAGCTGAGACTCCTCATGATCTTCACTGTGTGTGTGTGTGTGTGTGTGTGTGTGTGTGTGTGTGTGACCACTTTTATACACTTAACCAGACTGATTATTGTCCTCACCACATTTCAAGATAAATGAGCTAATACATTTATATTGGCCTACATCTACAAAATGACAGTACACTCTGTCCTCTTTTTCTGCCCTTGTCCCTTAAGGAGATGCTACACTTGTTGCTGATTAAAATTAGGTAAATGTCAGTACAATGTGTGGCAGAATGGGTTGAGGACAATTTATCAACGCAGATGCATACAGGCCACTTCGTTCATGCTGCTAACCAGTGTTCTTGTCAGTCTTCTTTCATGCCTCGTAGCATTTTTAAGTGAGTAATTTTCTGTGTATCCTGAATCCAAATAGAGCCGACACTGCAAGTATGTCAAGATAACAAAAACTGCAGGTGTGTGTAAATGTACACTTATTTTCACAGGCAAATCTGAAAGCAATAAATCCATACTCCATTGTTTTTTTTACTGCACAGCTCTGCATATTTGTACATGCAGTATGGGCACTCGAACCTTTGAAGGATTAATTAATTGAAACTGTAGCCAGAGGTTGAAACCATGAGAGTATACTCTAGTCCTCAATTACATCCCATACAAACAGATTTAATTAGGAACTATTACAATTAATTTACAAGAGAATTAGCTAAAAAAGTACAAATACTTTCCAGTCTAATTTTTTAGTATTTGTTTTCAGTCTCATTCTTTACATTCCGACACAACTATAGGTACCTTTTATTACTCTACAGAATACAACTGTTGCTTTTTTGTTTTTGGTTCAGTTTGTTTGTTAATATTCTGGCTGCAAAAAATACGAAATTGAGTTTATAAATTGCCAGTGATCCAAAATATGACGATTACACTTTGGGAATAGTAGGTTAAAGTTCAATTTTGCAAGGAATTCTTCAAATCTTTTTTTCCACATTTACTTATAATGGGTACAATTTTCAATATCTGTAGCAGCAAAATCCTTCAGTGGATTCATACCAAATTGGGTTCATAGATTGTGAGTGACCCTGAATAGATGGCTGTACATTTCAATTTTTATTTTATTTTATTTTTTTTTTTTTAATGATTTAAAAAAAGTTATCTTTGTTTGTATTAGTCTAGTAGTAGTACTTAGCAATTACTATCAGTGCACTATTCAAAGGTTGAATTAACAGAGAATATTCTGTAAATTCCAGATTTTTTTTTTTTTATTGGAACCAAAACCACATCAAGAATAGTTATAAACATCAACAACAATAAATGCAACCAACACATGCAAGTTTGTGGATAATGTAAAATAATATTGAACCAATGAATATAAGTTCTACCTTAAATAACGTAAGTGTCTTCTGCTTGTTTACAGAGCTGCTGTGACCAGATCATTTATCCACTAATATCCATTTTAAACAAATATGAAATTCCCTCAGAAGGTTAAACAAACAAAAACATTTCTATTTCCAAAATATATCCGTCATTTCAAATTGTCCTAATGTCTAATATGTCTAATTACCAGCCAAGACATAAACCACTTGGAATGTTTCCCAAACAGCTCCTTCAGTTTTAATGCTACACCACAAAAGTGCCCTGCTGCTTGAAATATGTCATAACTGATTACATAATGCAGCAAAATGTATTTCAAAATGCGGCAGTTTATTACAATATTAAATGAAAAAGTTATTATAGTTTGGACGTTTATTAAAAAAATGCGGCTCAACATGGTCTAATATTTTTCCTGTGACTATTTTGTCAAATGTTACATTCTGTTAAATTAATCTGGCTTATAAATGTATTGCCACAATTGCATACTTTGAAATGTACTGTAATAATAACAATAATAATAATAATAATAATAATATATGACTATATAGCAATGCCTACTGTATATGCATTGCACCTGCCAAATGAAAATTAAATAAACAAATAAATACAATATATACCTTGCATATGAATGTATATAAATAGTGATTCATGTTTCCTGACCTAAACATATATTATCTCTTTGTTTTTTTTTTTTAACCATTCTTTCTTTCTCAGAGACAAGATCCTGTTGCCTGGGATGCAAAATTTGCTAATGCATCGAGAGATGTCCTGAACATCCGTTACACCCTCCTGCCCTACCTCTACACACTGATGTTCGAGGCTCACACTACAGGAGCCACAGTGGTGCGACCACTGCTGCATGAGTAAGCAATGACTCAAAACACACAGAGTTTTATCTTTTCTGCTAACATCATGTCTCAAGCATTACATGTATTCACATAATCGAATCATTTAGTTAATAGCAGAGAGGATCTTTTATCCTGATCCGCTGGCAAGATAACCAGATTTTATGCTGCATTGCTTCTCATTACTATGCAGTCTATCGCATGTGGTGGTTGTTGGACTAAAAACTAATTTAGGAAGAGCTTTCATTTGAGTGCTCCATCACATTTTAGCACCACTCTGTTTTAATGCCAAACAAATTTTAAATTAGCTAGAATGTTACCATCAAAGCCTATTTTATTAGTTACAGATGTGAAGTAAAAGGGAAAATTACCCTTTTATCTATATTAACTTGAATTTTTCTAGTTGAACTGCACACCTGTAGATGACCGGAGTTGTGATTGAAAACTGTCAGATAAGAAAGTATTGATGTAATGTATTTAAAAAGAGGAAGAAAACATCCAGTCATTCATTTGTCGTTCATTCATTTAAGTGAATCTGATAAAGATATAGGTAGTATTTAAAGGAGTTGGCGGGGGGTGGCTGGGTTATTTGGCTCGGATCTTTAAACCACTGAATTCCAAATGAGTACTTAAACAGAACAGTGCAAGTAACATCTGTTTTTAGGCTTAATGACATCTTTACTGGTTTGTCACAGGTTTGTGAATGATAAAACTACATGGGACATCCATAAACAGTTCCTCTGGGGTCCTGCTCTTCTTATCACCCCTGCCCTTGATGAGGTATGGACCAGTTATTTCCTCATTCCGTATTTATCCCATTTATTCTATTGGATAATTATGTTTTGATTGACAGGGAGCCAGACATGTAGATGGCTATCTTCCTCATGCTCGGTGGTATGACTTTCACACGGTGAGTCCAAGGAATGATTTCGCCAACATTTGCCATTTTAGAAACACTGTATAGTATTGATTATTGATATTGATTGAATACAGTCAAGTCCATATATATTTGTATAGTAACACAACGTTAATAGTTTTGCACCTGTTTATCAGGATAGTGGATCTGAAATTAAATAATAAAGATGCAATGTGACTTTCATCTTAAGTTCAAGGTGTTTAATTCAAGTATTGCATTAACTCTTTAGGAACTATAACCATTTTAACCCATAAAGACCCAAACAGCCACTGATGACCACAAGGATCTACTCCTGTTAAAGGATTCATATCTTCTGAACCACTAATCATATCAATCCATGAAAATAATTGCTGTAAAATACAATTTGTCATCTTTTCATGGTCATCAAGTATGATTCAGAGGCTCTGTGGTTACCATGGAAACACAGTCATGTTCTACAACATTGAGTTACCAATAAAACCCATGGAGTTGGACCAATGACAGTCGATTAAAACATTTAGATTGTATTCAGTTATTGATATCTTTGCTGAAAAAGTAACTTTTTCTTCAGGTTTCTCTCTTTTTGATATTTAATTAGAAGTTTCATGAACATTTGCATAATCAGTGAATTAAATAAGTGAAACATGATTTTCACTGAAAACAAAGTGAAATACAGAGGATGATAAATGGTAATAAATCACTCAAGAAAAGTTAAATATTCAGAAACTGCCACAAAAGTAGCACTGGGTCTTTATGGGTTAAACAAAGTCCCTCTAATTGTAGAGGCTCAAAATTAATAGGACACCTGACTAAAACGAGTAGTTTTACATCCAGATGTGTTCTGGTCCCTTATTATTAGTATTTGGCAAATTAAATAGAAGGTATAGAATTGATTCTAGATATTGAATTTGTATTCTGTAGTTATTGTATGTGTTCACTAGAATTCTTAATATGAGGTCAAAGAGTCAAAGAGGAGTCAATTAGAATGAAGGATGCTGTACTTCTGCATCTCAAAAAAACCCAAACCCAAAATTAAATCTGTCAAAGTAAAGGAAAGAACATAGTAAGATCCAAACATGGACGACCACTTAAGTTTTCGGTCAACAAATATCTTTAACTATATCCTTTCTGTAACACCCTTAAAGAGGTTGTCATGTCATATCATATCACAGTCTACAATCAAGAGACAACATCATGAATGTAAATACAGAGGGTTAAATACAAGGTGAAAATCATTAATGACATTAAAGAATAAAGACAAATTATAATTTACTACAAAACATCTTAAAAAGCACATCCAATTTTGGGAAACAAAGATTAAACCAATATCGACTAAATTAATAATTAAAAGAAAGGAGCAGCTCATCTAAATCAGAGCACATCGTGTGTCCAACATTAGTCTTACTGGAACTGGATCACTGCTGTTTATTGATTATGTGATTGGAATACAAATAACATGATGCAATCTTAAGAATACAAGGCTATCTATTCTGCCATCCTCATATTTACATTTGTAGTTTGAGCCTCTGAAAATGATGATAGAGTTTTAAATGGTTGTAAATCCTGAACAGTTAATGTAATAGTTTTGTTAAACCCCTTGAGTTAACACTGAAAATCACATCTTTATTGCTTCATTTCCCATTCAACATGGTGGTGTACAGAAGCAAAATCCAAAAAACGAGTCACTTTCCAAATTTTAATGGACCTGACTGTTTATAAATATGTCTAACTGGCTGATTCACATTTGTACACTATGGCAGACTAAAATGTAAAACCACCCAAATGTCAATTTTACTGTAAGAGAAATATTGTTGACAGCATCATTAAGAAGCTGAAACTGCAGCAAACATCCTGATGACAAGAGCAAATATCCCCAAATATCTATGTCCTTCTCTTTCTTGCTACAGGACTCACCATCTGTTAGTGTCATAAAATGAAACAGAGGTAAAGAAAGCACAGTTTTAATTTGGTCTTGGAGGGATGGAAGGTACTTGTTACCTACAGTTATTCCCTCAGCCTACAGGGACTTACAACCTGTTAGAGAAGTGAAAGAGAAGTGAAAAACAGTTCAAGAAATAACTATGCAAATAATCCCTTTGTCATGTTATAAATTACTGAAGTGCTTCAGACGTGGCCTTTATAGACGTCACACATTTTATTGCTTGGTTTGTGATTTATCATCACACAAATGGCAATTTTTCACAAAGGAAACGCTGACTAAAATGCATTGAAATGTAATGACTTCAAGTATTTTATGACTTTAATAGCATGTAATTATTGCGACTTTCACCAGGCCAAAGATATTGGAGTGCGTGGACAGATGGTACATATGCCAACACCATTGGAACATATTAACCTTCATATAAGAGGAGGATACATCTTACCCTGGCAGAAACCAGAGAACACCACAAGATACAGGTACGTTCACACGCAAGTAGAACACAGATGAATTTTTGACAAATTCTATATTGTTTTCGATTGTTTGATAGAACTATCTCTGCATTTGAAGGTGAGTTACACAGTAGGACCAACTCCTATCTGAATGAATGCCATCTATGATCGTTAGCGTTTAAGAGAAGAAGACAGTGAGAACAACAAAGATGGTTAGAGGGTGATGAGTGTCACAGCAGCAGTGGGAGCAGGTGGATTCCCCCAGCAGGAATGTTAATGCATTTGTCCTCAGAAGCAGGTATAAATAGACAGCGTCCTTTGGCTATCTGCTCTAACTCTCTCTAACTCTTTTCTTTCAGTCGAACAAATCCATTAGGACTTCTTATTGCCCTGAGTGACACTCAAACCGCCCAAGGATCATTCTTCTGGGATGACGGAGAAGGAATAGGTAGGTGAAGGTCGTCTGTAAACAGCGGCATGCAGCATACTGTATAGCATTTAATTTCATATGCGTATGTGCTGACTGCAGAGGACATTTAGAGCCATAATGAAGGTTAAAACAATATATGTTTCAAGAAAGAAGGCATTGTGTTAGAAGAATAGAGCTGGGTTTTTTTTAAATGGCATGTTATTTTATAATATTACATGAAAAAAATTATGAAAATAAACTCAAAGAAGGGGTAGAACAGTCTGTTGCTTGTGTTAAAAGGAGGAATGAGAGCATCTATTAAAGTTTGCGGTAGGTTTCACAAATCATGAAATACTGTATTAAAATCTTCAGCCTTTTGGATACACATAGAGTTGAGAAGGGTGACATAGTAAGAAGATCCAGGGTTTTCAGGCGGACCACGTCAACGCAAGGTCTATTGAGTCCACAGTGATCATAGGCAGAAGAAATGTGCCAACGATGCGGTTGCCGAGGACCACGAGCACCACTCACACACTCTCACACATTCGCGGTAGCAAGCCATTTCCGAGCATGTGCACGTCTCACACACACACACACACACACCAAATTTGAACAAGCACGAAAACTCCCAAAATTTTGGCTGAAATTTGACACAAACGTCTATGTCCCGGTTCTACGTCTATTTAGTTAAAGACATTCTGATTTTGTACTATAGCGCCCCCTAGAAATGTATTTTTATTAAAATGACTGTAGTTTGGACATACAAACACAGATGTGGTTGAAATTTGACTCGGTTGTCAGTCTGACAGTTCTACACCCATTCAACACACACCATTTCAAATATGTGACTCTATAGCACCCCCTACGTATTTATAATAAATAAATTTCTGGCAGAATATTGCATCCCGCTCACAGTACGATGTCATTTCGCTGTCGGCTGTCGTTGGCGGTTGCACAGGAAGGTGGTTGCGAGGGACAGCAAAGGCCTTTGAGGCTGCTTGCAGTTTTAATATTTGTTTATTTCCATGTAAATATATTAAAAAATATGTCCTTGTATCATGCAAGGTTTTTATGAATGCATAGACTGACTTGTTGATTCCATCAGACAGTCGACCACAACATCACCTCTCTCGGCTTTTATCATTGATTCTCATACAGCATACACACAGAACACCACAACACACACTCATACATGGATACAAACAGGATCTGGCTCTGAAGTACCTCTGTGAGAAGATGCAGTCCTCTGTGAAAGGCGTGTTTGTGTTGGGACAAAGAAGAGAGGGAGAGATAGAGAGAGAATGAGGGATGACAGAGAAGGGGAGTGACAGAAACTATTACAGTAATTCCCCGTGTCGCTGCCTGGAGATATGCTCTCCATCACTCCTCTTTTATCTGCTCCCTCGCTCCTCTCTTCTGTGTCTCCCAGTCTGTCTGCAGCGTAACCTTCCTATGTCTTTCTTGTTTTCTTTGCCTCGTCATATAGTACTCCTCTACCTATATTATCCACCTTTCTGTCTTTTCAGACTTTGTTAGTATCCCCTGTGCTGTCATTCACATCGTAACTGACTCATCTTCACTTCATCTGTTTTTCTCTCAAGTACTCATAGTTCACTAGTTCATGGTTCGATCATGTCACAGTAAGGTACAGCATTATTCAAACTTAACTCCTCATTCATTTATTATGTTTTTGCCACCAGATGCCCTTTGGTTTAACATGGTAACGATCAATGAATATCAGGGTGTGGAAGAACTGTTTTGATTTTGGATGATTTATCATATCCACCTTGCACACAAGAGGGCAGTCACAACTTTAAAATCACTAAACACTCTTGTTCATATGTCTGGAACTATCTGACTGATTGACTTCAAATCAAGTGCAAATGAAAGGTTGTGACCTGGGGATGCCTCACATTATGACCTAATAGCTGTCTGCTTAAGGGTTGGGGGTGTTCAAAGTTATACCCCTAGTAGAGGTCTGCTCCTGCAAAGAATTAGGATTTTCAGTCCTGCAGGATTCCGATGTGAGTTGAAATGTGGCGTACAGAAGGGTTAGGGTTAGGGGGCCTGAGTCCTTATGATCAAGACTCGGCTCAGCTCATGGATGGCGTAAGACCGGTAACAGCCCCACCGCGCCTGGGTTCTGGTCTTCTTGGAGCTAGGTTGTTTGGGAATGCTGCAGCAGCTGGTAAACTAAGGCTAAATACCAACAGGAGACCAATAGTCAACAAATAGCCTACCGTAAAGGAATCGCAGTCCGTCTGAGGGATTTAACCTCGGCTGGTCACAGGTTCGGCAGCTCGGTGCTGGGAGGATCCAATCGTGGGACATCCCCCCGACTCACATATGATAATCAAATGAATCATTTCTAGCTTTTATTTTAAACATGTTTTTAATTTGCCGGACTGCAGCTTATCACCACTCCAGCCCCAATGTGCACTTTTCACTCCTGCCCGCGCCCGCAATGAGCTTTTATAATTTGGAGTGCAGGGCTCTAACCGCTAGTCATCAGTTCTGAAGGCTAATTTTATCTAGTTGCATATGTTACATACATATAAAATATAGGTGTGTATATAGGGGTATGTATGAGTATTTCCCCTATTCAACCTGTGGCATATTCAGCATGTGCACTGCTAGAAATATTATTTATAACTTTTTAATTTTTTTTAATTTTTGATTTTGCTCTTGTGCATTTTATTTGTGCTCCGCTCTTGCTGCTATAAATTTGGTAATTTTCCTAGTTGGACTAATAAAGGAACATCTTATCTTTCTCTTAATTAGTTAATTGACTCACCAAGCCATAAACTAGGTTAATACTGTGTGAAGAGTCAGAGGACTAATATGTTAATCTTAATAGGCTTCAGCTAATTTTACTACCTTCCAGTCTGTGTAACTAGTGAAACATTCACTCATTCATACAATGTTCCTCTGTTTCATTCTTTATTTATGAATTAATAAGATCCAGCTCATCAGGCATTCTTTCATTTCATGATTCTGTTGAACTCTGACATGTGATCATATAGTCTGTTATGTATATTCATTAAATAACTGTCTATTTGCCACTGATTGACTGAGATAGTCATGTGCAGATCTTTTCTGTCCATTGTCTCTATTACTCCTTGTAATTCATACTTATTTTCTCTCCTCAGACACAGTTGGGAAGAATGAATATCTGCTAACCTCCTTTTCAGTACAGTCGGTGAGTACAAAGGCCAATTACATGTCAGGTCCACTATTTTTTATTATCATTATTGTTATTAATGCAGTGAAAGAGAAAAAGCTAATGTTTCACTGTGCAATAGGGCTGTGGGCGGATGTCAAAGGGTAACTGTTGGAAACCGTTAGTACTAAATTGAGTATGTCGAACTCTGTGATGGTGATTTGAGGTGAGCTTTTACCACTTTTAACCAAAAATTTAAAAGAATAGAATCTTTGAGAAATGTATCTAAGTCGTGACACAAACTGTTGAATCCCCTGGTAACAGAATCTTTATAAATCGGTTGTCGGGGACTTATTAAGCAAAAAATCACTTCAGAATGGTTTTCTAACAGTACCAGACTGTCTACAAACCTCCACAAAATCAGAAAATTCTCTCCTCTCCCTTCCTAAAGCTTTCAGAAAATGTCTGCAAAAAACAGGTGGATTAAACTGATGTCCGTTTATGACGTCATGGACAACCATAACTTCTGTTTCAAGACCCTGCCCAAGTAGTGTTTGTTCTGCCGCGCAAAAATGTCCACTCAGTCACTATTTCCCCCCCCCCGTGAATGCTGGTTTGAAATGGCGAAGGCACGAGTAATGCACAGCAGTTGCTTTTATTGGCTGCACAAATGAATATAGTAATGAGAAATAACTATATTTTTCACAATATTGCACATTAACCAGAAGAACTGCAGATAATGAGAAGACAGCAGAGATGTAACTGTGAGCAGGAGCTAATGCTCAACCCAATTACATGTAAGTAACAGTGTAACAACTTGCACAAACAAATTAAAAAAGAAACATATGGAGTCACATAATCATTGTTAGTAACCATTCACAAACGTCCTGCTCTTGGAATTTCTTCAGGAGCCCCTCCTTCTGCGTCAGACTGTAGATCAAATTGGTATGGCTGAATCCGTGTATCATTCGTTCATTAATTTTTCAAAATAAAACCAAAAATAAGACAACGAAAAAAACAACTTGGTTCTTCATTATTTGTTTCCAACGCCAAAATGAAAAAAATGGATAACGATGTATTTTTTCATTTTTTCGTTTTTGTGTTTAAATGAATAATGGAAAAACGGATAACGGCCCTTTCCCGTTTTATCCAATTTTGACCTGAACCAAGTTGAGTAAACCAGAAATTACCTTTGACCCGCAATGACAAAGATGGAAACCTATGTCCTATTTCGGGAAACTAAGAGGGTCACCCTAAGACCTGAAGTTATGACCATGGAGAAAATTAGTGTCATATTCCAGGTATGTTCTTTTTATAACAACACACAAAAAATATTTATATGACAAGTGTATATGTATATCTTGCATATGCGTACAGCTTGTACTTACCTTATGTATTGATGACAGGATCACAGTTTCCAGTTCTGCATCTGACATATGTCTTTTTAAACCTGAGTTGGTGTTGAGCACAGAATCTTCTCACCAACATTTCCGAGGATCTCTGAATACCTCACTGTCCTAGCATGTTAGCATCTCAGCATATGTTTTTCCATCACCAAACATCTGTTTAATCATACCATAATGACCTTCAAGTCTGGTGGACATGTTTCTTTCGGTTGTTAAGATTCATTTCTGGTTTACTCAACTGGCTTCAGGTCAAAAATTGGATAAAACGGGAAACGGTCATTATCTGTTTTTCCATTATTCATTTAAACACAAAAATGAAAAAATGGATCGTTATCTGTTATTTTCATTTTGGTTTTGGAAACAAATAATGAAGAAACTAGTTGCTTTTTTCGTTGTCTTATTTTTGGTTTTATTTTGAAAAATGAATGAACGAATGATACACGGATTTGGCGGGACCACAGCACTTCTTTGAGACATGACAAAGTACTGTGTGGTACAAAGCAGAAGCCATGTCCCTCTCTTTCAGAGAGACACAGAGGGGCACGGATTGCTCTGAAGAGGCGTGGACAGGAACAGCTCATGGAAACAGCAAGAATGGCCACTAGAGAAAGTTTTCAGGCTGGCTAAAGTCCAGGAAAAAAGTGGGTTTTTAGACAACAAACTTCAAACTGACTGTAGTGGAGCCTCCGAGACCTATTTGAACCTTCTGAAAAGTAGCATAATATGGGCCCTTTAATAGCAGACTCATTTTCATTCAACTTTAACTGGAGAACACAAAATATTCAGCAGTGAGAGTATTTAATTTGCAATGGGGAACGCTCACAAACCAGAGTTTTCTTCCCCCCACATTTTCATTTTCTTTTTTACTTCATAGCTTTTGATATACAATTTAGCAGTCTGGATCATGTTAAATATGCATACCTATGATTTAACAATTGTACAGTATCCACTTTAAGAAAAGGAGACGCAGTATTAGAAGGTACTGCTACTCTATATGTGTTGTAGAAAACAATGAGTAAAGCATAAAATGCAAAGCCTCTAGTTTTGTGTTGTCACTGTGTTGGCAATAGCCTTGACAAAGCTGCAATATAATTTTCTTCAAGTGTAGTACTTTTTGTTGTGCATGTACCTATTAGAAGAATTTTCACAGTAGAAACCTGAGGGGGATAGAGCAGAAGAGCTGTGTGTTTGTTTAAGAAGATCACAGTCAAATTCTGATACTTGTTTTGGCACCAAATTACCCTTAAATTTTATGCCTGCTCAGACAACCTCTCATCACAAATACAAGCACACCAAGCACTTTTTTTTATGGCTTTGGCTGTTAATAAACACTGATTTTAGACTTATAATATTTTCATGCATGTTACACTTGCCTCTCAGACAGAAATTTGTAAATTTTAATGTGATTACAGTGTTCTGTACTTGGTAGATTAAGGAAACATAATTCAACCAGTAATGGTGCTTCAAGGATGAATACGGTCCTTTCCCTTTATTTAGTCACAATAAGAATAAGTATAATTATGTGCTCCATCATAATTCTCCAATTTGATAAAGACTCTGTAATTGTTCAAACACCTCCTCATCTGAAACCTTTATCAATGCATTTAATGCTTTGACATTGAGCATGACTCCAAAAGAAATTCTACATTATTGTGCATTAAAGGGGATTATATAATAAATAATTCTGTTTCTGTTTGCTTGTATTTTCCAAAAAGAAAGCAGGACATCTGGGCATCAGAAATCAGGGTGCAATTTCATGCCAAAATGGGTACCAAAATTGCTCTGTGCAACCCATTCGATTCAACCTCAGCTGCATCACCCCATCAACCTTGGCAAATGTGCATTTATGTCGAACCATGACATTACCAATCAGTTACAAAAAATAAAGAAATAGAAAAAGGAAATAGCACCTGTGTTTGTAACTACTGGCATTGTACATGCAGTTAAAAAAAAAGACCTGAGAGATCATTTTCCATGTGCATGAGTCTTGTAGCTAAGTTCAGTGAGAGGCGAGTGTTTACCAGGCCACAGTTTGATCATTTTTGGAGTCAGACATGACAGAAACTCTCTATAATCACTGGGACTAATAGGACTAAACCAGCCCCATTTGCATCTTAGCCAGGCAGAGACACACAAACTATGTCTTTTTTTCTGTTTCTCTTGCGCACACACATTAATGAGTATACATGTTTTAATCACAAACACCCTCACGCACATACATATATGCACAAATCTACAGTATACACACATAGAGCTGCCGTAGCCAAACATCTGTGGCTGTCCTCTGCCTACCATCAGGCTCATTCCAAAGCAATTTCACACAGCGATAAAACAGGCACACTGTCTGACAGCCATGGGGGAGAGAGAGTGAAAGAGTGCATATTTGTGTGTTTGTGTTTGTGTGTGCATGTATGGGTTTATGCATGAACAAGCAGATGTGTGAAGATGAGGATAAGTTGGGCAATGAGGCCAGTGCTACCTGGCAGATTAGCACATCACATGCCATTTTGGATGGCTATCTGCTCGTAGATGTACAGTAGTGTGAGTTTGTGCCTTTTTTGTTCATATGAGTTGTATCCCTTTAGTTTTAAATGAAAATAGATCAGGTGATTTCTTTATTGGAACATAAATAATCAATGTATATTTCTTACAAAGGTTTAAACCAGCTGAAGCAATTCAAGCACAAGATGTTGCAGAATATATGTGATACACACACAGGTTACAAAACTAATGTCTAATGACTTGGAGAAATATACTCAAACATTGAGTCTCTCTTAGTAAGAGATGAGGCATAAAATATAATAAGGGAATGGAACACCTCAATTCACTAAGAATTTTCTCAAACCTTAAACTCTGAACCAAACCTCATTTTCTACATTGTATAGATTTGGCTGTGTAAAGTTTGGCTTTCATACAGTACATTTTATTACTATATTTGCCCACAAAAAAAGCATCCCCCTTGCCCTATGATACATATGTGCTGCATTTCCTTATACTTGACACTAATTGAGTTACATAATGGTTTTCAAGCATGTTGTTAATTGATACATTGACAACCTTCATTAAATTGTCCAAAGACTGTGTTCACATGTTAAAATGAACTTTTGCTTCAGCTAAAGGACAGCTCTTTGCCCACATGCATGCAGACATGCAAAATTGATTTACATAAGTCAGTAAGAAGCACTGTAATGTACATTTTCACCTAACTCTGCTGACACTGTGAAATCATAAATGATGTCCAGGCTGTGAGACATATCAAAACTTATCAAAGTCATAAAAATATATAGCATAATACAAGAAAAAAGAAGTGGTTCCAGACACAACAAACCCCACCCCTCACAAATCTTGTAGCTCATTTTGGCATCGATCCAACTGAAGTCATTATGCATGTGCTGGTGTCAGCATATTAATTGCTTAGTAGATGGAATGAAATTGATGTTTTGATAGACATTCAAAGTTTCACTGATTATACTTAAAGTAAACTGGAGAAGAAAAAAATATTTAAAAATGCATAAAGAATTTTAACTTGAACCAACTTTTCACAAAATGTAACCACGTATACACCTATAATGGCAATGAATAAACTCAATTTGGTAGGAATTCAACCAATAGCTGCTACAGGCATGTGAACTGTTACCCATTATATATAAATGTGGGGGAAAAATTAAATATTAATTTTGAATTTTGACCTTCTGTTCCCAAAATGTAATCACATCTATTCTGCATCACTGGTAACCTATAAAACCAATTTGGTATGAATGAATATATAACTAATGTGACTGATCAGTATAAATGTAAAAATGTTGTTTTGTTCTACCCATATCTTTCCCTTCATTTGCCCTGTGCAGCCTTGATAAAATTTGTATTCCATCCTCCTGACTTGAGCATTTTGTCTTCCAGAACACCCTGTCCAGTAAGATTCTCCACAATGCCTTGGCTCCAGCAGACCAGCTGATTCTGGGCCAGGTGAAGATCTGGGGTGCAGGCAGTGTTAGGATCACACAGGTGATCCTAACACACCCAGATGGAGAAACATATCAACTGAACCCAGATCACAACCTTGACACTCAGGTAAGTAATGTTACCTTTTAGTTACCAGTCCAGATGAGCATGTGGCATAAGTAATGTCTACAATGTTTCTCTCATGAATGACATGGTATAAGAAAGAAAGTGATAACTACATAGAAATAAACGCATCAGTTTGTCCTCCCCCAAAGTTTGGAGTGCTGCATTCACTTACCATATCCTGCCATTGTTGTTGCTGAAATGACTTCACATTAGGGTTGTCACGATACTAAATTTCCAACTCGATACCGATACTAAGGATAATACTCGATACTCGATACTAATTTCGATACTGGAGATGTGAGGGATTCCTTTTAAAATGTCCTCCATGGACTGTTAAAAAAAGGTAGTGAGTGCGGGTGCAGAATAAATGCATGTCTATCTCTTGGCAAGTTAAGGTAGGCCTATCTTTTTGCTCAAGCCCTTCTGCAGTGCTAACTGCAAGACTCTTTATGGTCGAGCAGGTGGCAGCGTATTGCATCATGTGACCACCGCGGACCCCTTGCGGGACTATGGCAAGCCAAAGTGTTCACTTAGCCACGCGTTGTCTTTATTATATCACGCGTCAGTTCATTTAAATCGGGCCTGAAAACATTATTGTTCACTGGAGCTTTTACTTAGATTATTATTTGCTTTAAAATGTTTTTATGTCCTGATTTTAATTGTATTTTAATGCATCTTTATGATTTTAATTTTCTTCTGTTTCTGTTTTTGTGTAAAGCACCTTGAGTTGTCCTGTACATGAAATGTGCTATGCAAATACATTTGCCTTGCCTTGCGTTACAGAACGCGTTCTAGAACGCATGCCATTGTGCGCGCCAGTGCGCGTACCAGAGCGCATCCTGTAACGCGTGATAGCGCGCCAGTGCGCGTGCTAGAACGCGTGATATAATAAAGACAACGCGTGGCTATGTGAACACTTTGGCTTGCCATACGGGACTAGCAGCGCGCACGTCAAAAATGATAGGCTGACATGCTCACGGTGGCCTCTGTGGTGGTAACGTGATACTATGCGCTACCGCCTGGCTGCCGCACGCGCGCATAAACGTTCGACTATATCGAGACCTTTAAAAGCAAAGTTACATCGGATGGTCCCAATCACAGACCTATAGAAATAGTGTATAGGTCTGTGGTCGCACTGGCGTCATCCCGTGTGCTGTCAGAGGCAGCTGGAGAAAAAAGAGACTATAATTTACAAGCCGGCATTACGGCTGTGCCAGAGCTGACCGCGTTGATGCCTGTTTACAATTCTTAACGTTACCCGCTACAAAAAAGCTGCGACGCGCCATAAAAACAAAAATCGATTTTCCAGCAACTTAGTATCTAATTAGATACCAAGGTCAATATCGATTTAGTATCTAAAATCGATTTTTTTGACAACCCTACTTCACATTATTGCATGCATCATAATTAACACAATTCAGCAAAATGATGACCATCACCATCAAACACAGGAAATGGTCTATGTCTGCAAAAGCTCTTAATGTAAATGAAATGCCAGTTTCTGGAAAATGAGAATTGTTTTCATACACAGTAAATTTTGCAGTGTTAAATCAACACTTAGAGAGTTTATTTAACTTCTTCTAGAGTGTATTTGATCCCATTGTCTCCAAATTAACACTGCAAAATCTACAGTGTACACAGAGACTGTGGAGAGAAAAATATTCAAATGTATGTATCATTTTAATGTGTATACCTTTATACTTCTATGTATTCAGTAAATCATTAAGGGGGCTTTATCATATTGCAGTTTTCTAGACAGATGAACATTCAGATTTTATTAGTCTCAGAGGAAATTATAGTGTGTGGTAATTGCTCCATGTACATATATGATATTGCAGGAAAGAAATGACCAATATCACAAAAAACTACATGCACATATGCAGTTCCACATATATATATATATATATATATATATATATATATATATATATATATATATATGTATGTGTGTGTGTGTGTGTGTGTGTGTATGTTTTTTTACAATATGCACTAGATAAGTATTATCAAAATGATAAGTTAAATGAATATACTTTAATACATGTGCAATATAGTAGTAAGTAAGAAAAGAAAATGCCCTCACATCAGCAGCTCAGTTCCGGAGATGCTGATTTTCTTATGTGACAAAAACAGCTGTAATAATGTCAAAATAAGACAGACCATGTGTATAGTTTCAGGGTGTATCGTAGTCCACTTTGTGCATGAATATCACAACTCACTGACTTATTTATCAGGACATGCACATTCTCATTTTGACTGAGCATTTCCCTGCCAGTCAAAAACTGTCACTGCTACAAAAAAATAAAAAATTCCAGGTTCACAACCCAACCCCTGCTGTGCCCCACTTTGTCATCTAATAGCAGTAATCAACTCTGCATTCTTCCTGACACTGTTGTTTTGTAATTCACATAGCTGAAGACTTGACTCAGGACAGCAATTTTAAAGCTGCTCATGAAAAAAAAGTGATTGTCATTTCCCTTTTACTCACTCTATCATTTGCTCCAATGGTTGAGTAGAAATAAAGGTGACAGAGAATCATGAGGAACGGTGAACACAAAGCAAATGCTTTAGAAGTCTACGAAGCCAAATACCTTGTTATTAGCCCTGTTTATATAGGAGTTTTTATTCCTGTTTAATTCACAATAACAGCTTTAAGATGACCATATAAACATCTAATTCCAGTTGAAAATGATCATTCTGAATTTAACTTAATTCCGTATAAAGTCATTGGTTTATTCCAATCTTAATTCCAATTGTGATAATTCCTCTGCCATATAAACTGGTAATTCCACTTTACCATTATTCCTGTCATTCTGCACATGCCCCTGGTCTTATCGTGATGACACACATATTTTGCGTTGATGATGCACTTCTGCGCTGCCGGAATTAGTATGTTGATTCCTATGGTTGATTCAGTCAAGCTGCTGCTTTGTAACTATCACACAAATTGATGAAAAAAATCGCATGTATCATCTGATCTTCCATGTTGCTAGTTGAAACAAATGCAAAACAGGAAGTGGACGTGATAATTTTCTTCCAGTAGGCATCCAGATATTAAGCAGCTGTTCTGTCCAATCAGAACCCTCTGTACCTCCAGCTCTTAAAGCCCAATTAACTCGAGTAGTATTTCCCATGTAAACCTTTATTTGGAATTAACACGAAACACAAAAGAAATAGCTTGAATTACAAAATTATTGTATTCCGAAATAAATAATTCGGAAATAAAAAAACATCATGTAAATGTAGCAATTAGGGTTGTTGGATGGGTGGGAATGGCTTATAGCATCACCAGCTAATCACCTTTAGTGGTCACTGCCAAAGTCGAATGCTTTGTTCTACTTCAAAGGATTTTTGTAATATTGCTCTGTCATGTCAGATTGTGAAGTGAGGATGGAAGGGACTCTGTGGTCCCTTTTCCACAGCACTTTTGTTGCAGGAATATTTCAGTTTTATTCACTCCAAAACTCTAAAACCGACCAAGCATATTTCTGTCATTTCTGGTTAAAATATATCGTCACACTTAAAATAAAAGAAAGATAAAATAATGACTAAAATAATTACTTCAGAGAGATTTTTTTTTTTTCAAGAAATCGTACCAAGATCATATTCACTTGTTTCATTGGAAAAATTACCTTGGTAAGATTTGTTGAACTAGCATTTTCAATATATATTGTCTTAAAATACTGTAAGTTCTTTGTATTTCCCAGAAAAGTTACTGTTACGGTCGTAGCGAAGGACCCAAAAGCAGACAGCCAGGAAGCAGGGCAAGCTCTTTTAATGTGAAACACAAAACAATACACGAAAAATACGATACTCAAAAAGACAGCAACACTGCAGAATCTGAGACAAGGTCCACAGAGGCGCGTCCATAGGCAGGACGGGAGCCAACGAACTGGGCGGACAACGGCCAACTAGAAGGGGACAATGTGAGAGGCGACAAAATAAAAAACAGGAGACAGAAAGAAGACAAAGGTGACAGGAGACAGAAAGAGGACAAAGGTGACAGGAGGACAGAAAGTGGACAAAGATGACAAGAGACAGAAAGAGGACAAAGGTGACAGGAGACAGAAAGAGGACAAAGGTGACAGGAGACAGAAAGTGGACAAAGGTGACAGGAGACAGAAAGAGGACAAAGGTGACAGGAGACAGAAAGAGGACAAAGGTGACAGGAGACAGAAAGAGGACAAAGGTGACAGGAGGACAGAAAGTGGACAAAGGTGACAGAAGACAGAAAGAGGACAAAGGTGACAGGAGGACAGAAATTGGACAAAGGTGACAGGAGGACAGAAAGTGGACAAAGGTGACAGGAGACAGAAAGAGCACAAAGGTGACAGGAGGACAGAAAGTGGACAAAGGTGACAGGAGACAGAAAGAGGACAAAGGTGACAGGAAACAGAAAGTGGACAAAGGTGACAGGAGACAGAAAGAGGACAAAGGTGACAGGAGGACAGAAAGTGGACAAAGGTGACAGGAGACAGAAAGAGGACAAAGGTGACAGGAGGACAGAGTGGTTCTGACAGTTATTCTTTAGGTGATTGTTTTAATTTAAATGAAATGACATATTTTGACTAGAAATTAGAAAAATACATTTTTCACTTTTCCAGTGTAAAGGTTAAAGTCATCTTTGACCTTTGACCACAAACAATCACAAACATCTCACATGAGGTCCAGCAAGCAGCATTATTTTGGTCATTTTTGTTCAATTTCTTGATTATTTTGGTCACTTTTAATCCTTTTTCTTGATTTTTTTTTTTTTTTTCTTCTGGATAATTTTATTCATTTTCTTGATTATTTTGGTCATTTATGTTAATTTTCTAGATTATTTTGCATCCATCTCTCCTACACCAGCAGTATTTAAAAATGAGCTCTGCATCACCACCCCCTTAGTCCAGTGTGTAAATGTCCAGCCGGTCTCACTTCTCTCACTCCTTTGGGCCTGGCTATGGAAATCGGTCAGTAGTGGAAAAGAGGTGGCTTGTGTTTTACTGACATTGAAAACAGAGATTGGATAAAGAGGACACATTTTCTACTATTTAGCTGAGTAGGAGTCACGGAACGTATAATAACGCAAAAGGAGAGTGATTGACTTTTATAAGAGGGAAAAAAAAACACAGAAAAGAGAATGATATACTGTATCATAAGGACCACGTAGAACTGAGCTACTCGACAAAGTCCTTCAAATAGACTGGCGAATCAATTCTGTGAAGGAGAAGAGATGAGGGTCAGGTTTGAGATGAATGCATGTACTCCTTCTCCTTGTTTGACCGGTGATAAAAATATTTCTGTCTACACTGCATACGTATACAGTAGGAAACACATGAAAATGACATGGCTACACCTCGGCTCCATAAATAATCGCAGGTGGTGAAAAAAAATTATAATAATAAAAGGAGAGAAGATTTAGATTTATAGTGTTCTTGGAGAGGACAGATGGGGACAGGCATGAAGGGAGGGCAAGAATTTTAGATGAATAAAGTTGCCTCTGTGTGTGTGTGTATGTATATATATATATATATATATATATATGTATGTGTGTGTGTGTGTGTGTACCGAGAAGGAGGGATGGATGCGAATAGAAGGAGGGAGAGGAGATGCATCACAGAAAATAAATGAAAAGAAGGAGGTGAAAGAGACAAAGAGGATGAATGAAAGATGGGTGAGTAGACAGGAAGGGCATGGAGGAAGGAGAGAAGGAATGACACAGTATGCACATGGTAATAAGAGGTTTTTTCAATCCCAGACAGTCCATCCGTCTCCTTAAGTATTGTCTGATAGGGTAACAACTTGAAAGAAGCAGTAAGCAGCTGCCTCCGTGTCATTTAAATACAGTCAAGTGGAGCTATTTCTGTGTCATACCAGACATATGCTATAGTCTGTCCTGCTGTCATTATGAATAGCACATCACATATATAATACCTAACTTATTTAAAACCGTTTTCCACTCATAACTGTTGTTTCATTCCACCAAGTTATGTTTCTGTGTGCGTTTGTTAACAACATAACTCAAAAACTTGGGCATGGATTTTGCAGCAAATTTCAGGAAATGCGGCTATAAGAAGAAGGAAGAACTGATTATATTTTGGTGGTGATCGGTGTTTGTTGTTGTTCATTTAAATTTGTTGTTCTTGGCAGTGTCATTCAGTTTTTTCCTTTTTTATTTGTCCATCAGTGCACCCTTGAAGAAAATCTTTTTTCTTAATTTCCATTTTTTCCTCCCACACTTCCACCGGTATTATATATTAGAATCATCTGAAATGCTAAAATGGCACTAACACAAATCCAACATTTTGGAATTGTCATTATTACCTCCACCAACGAGGTTACTTTTTGCCGGCATTGTTTGGTTGGTTAGTTTGTGTACAACATAACTTGAAAACTAATGGATGTATTTTGATGACATTTTCAGGGTATGGTGGTAATGTGGAGATCAACAAATGATTAGATTTTGGTGGGCACGTGTATTTCATACCCTGAAAATGTCATCAAAATACATCCATTAGTTTTTGAGTTATGTTGTACACAAACCAACAAACAAATAAACCAACACAAAAGCATAACCTCCTTGTTGCACCTCCCTTCATTTGGTAGGGGTGGAGGGGTTCTGCATTGGCGGAGGTCTGCGCTCTCAGAGTGTTTTTCTAGTTATATTACTTGTCCCCTCAAAGTCTTATTTTATTTTATCTTATTTGCACATTACGTCACTCTTGCCACAAAGACAATGACATACATTTAGTTAATTCTTAGTTGACCTGTTTTTGTTTTTGTTTTCTGGTTTTATAATTACAATATATAATACTGAGTAAAAGACAAAATGATTTGTAAAATGACATTAAAAACAAAAAAAAGAAAACATTTTCAGAATTGTGTGATAAATACTTGTCCATTGTGACGATTATAAATGTCCGTAATGAATTATTTATCACACAATCATTAACCAAGAAAGGCAAAGAAATCAACATGTTCCAATAATAACAGTACATTTTACAACATAATTACATGCAAGTCAGGGCTCTCCCCAGATCCTAACATAAGGGTGCAGCGCCTCCTCGCCTCAATCTAAGCACCTCCTTTCCCACCCTCCTTCCATAGCCCTTGTGCTAGCGAACACAGTGATGTTATGCCAACACTTAAAAGGCCGCTTTTAATGACCAAGCGCAAGACACACACAAAGCCTGCTGATCAGAAGACAATCTCCACTTCCTCCAGACCACCCCTGGTGCCGCGCTTTGCACATCGGGGGGTGATCCAGCACGCCTCCTTGCTCAGAATTTCCGGGAAGAGCCTTGCAAGTGAAAAACAGTCCAAGAGAAGGCATTTATTACATTCAATATTGATGTAAAATCAACACAAATCTGCAGTATATTTTCCCCGTCTTGTTTCAGACATGAACTTCGACATTTCATCTGTTTTATCGATGTGTTTTCTCTCTTACTGTGTCTAGGAGCTGATAATAGATGCTACATCAAACTCGGTTCCAGTGGATCAAACTTTTTCAATAACATGGACAACCGCCGGCTGATCAACAGTACCCAATAATCAACAATAATGACAGCTGAACTCAAGATACTTGATCAGAAAATCAGCTAAATGTACTTTGATTAAACATCACATTTGTTGTGTTATTAGGAATGTTGCTTTTTGTTTGGAGTGAAAACCTGTATTTTTTGTACTATGTCCTACTCTTCACTTTCACCTTAAATGACTTGAGAATAAATAACTCTGAAATGGAAAAGTACTATTTTTGAAGCTCACAGAAGAGCACTGAAAATTATTAAATGAAAACGTGATACAATGTGCAGTACTGCTTTTATTTCTTAAAAAAAAAAAAAAACAAAGCAAAAAATTAAATCAGTTTTGAAATGAGTCTGAAAATAGCTGGCGGCTGTTACTGTTTCTTTTAATTATATAGTAAAACTGGTAAATTCACATTTCCACCTTTGATTTCATATAAGTAGTATAATTATGTAGGAATGAATAAACAACAGTTGTGTACCAAAAAATAATCCTGCAGAGTGACTAATGTTATGACATTGTTCTTGGCCTTTGTTTCAGGTGACTAACAGCTGCATAAAAATGACTGGACAGGTGCTTAAAATAAAACAAAAAACAACATCTCAAGGAGTCTACATGTAGTCATTGGAAAACTGAAACAATTACTTAAAGCTCATTCTTCATATGGATGTGTACGGTGCATGCACAACTGTGTGCAGGTACGCCAAGAAAGACACTCTAATTATAGCTCTCACCTGAGGCAAGCTGTCTACCTGTGCTTTTCCTCATCCCATTACTATCCCATATAATGATACAGTCATCCATTATTCAGCCTGCAGTAAATGTAATGATATCAATTTAGCCATGGGCACCTCAAATTGATTTCCATCCTAATCGCCACTCTACAGGGGTAGAATGCACTGGGGGGAAGGGAGGAAGGTGTGGGTGTGGGTGTAGGTGAGAGTACTGTAGTGTGTGTCTGGGTTTCACTGTTTGTGTCTTAAAAAAGTTCAGATTTGTGATTATTCCTTCCAACTTTTGTCTTCAGGTAATTTGTGGATCATGAAATGTTGCCTGTTTTAACTCTGAAAAACAAAGCCAGCTGCCCCAGTGCCAATGGGACTAATCAAGCTGCCGATCTGAATTTTCCGAAAATCATATTAAAGCCACAACACGTTCAGTCAGAAAAATCAAAGATAGGGGAACATTAAACAAACAGCACTTTTATCTCTGTCCATATCCCTATGATTCAGCTTTACTTTCCTGTCAGTTCCTAAATGACATTTTAATAGATTGGATTTATATATTATTAACCTTTATTTGTTATAAAGGGGCAATGTACATGAATAAACATTTTATAGAGAAGGAAAAAATATATAAAATATAACGCTTTTTTGAACACTCAAAGCGCTTCGCATTAGTGACCCATTATTCATTTGCTCTCACATGCACGCTCTAGTGGTGGTAGACTACATTAGCCACAGCTGCCCTGGGGCAGACTGACAGAAGCGTGGCTGCCATTTTGTGCCACCACCAAACATTCATACACCAGTGGGAGTGACACTGGAGGCAAGGAGGGTGAAGTGCCTTGCCCAAGGACACAACAAACCGACTAGGACAGAACGGGATTCGAACCACTACCCCTTCGGTTACTGGACCCGCTCTACCAACTGAGCCCCGACAAAAAGTGCATACATTTTCTCTGTATCTAATCTGTCTTAAGTGATGTATCAGCATCTATGACCCCACACCCTGGAAGGGGAGAGGGGTCATTGTTTTTATTTAACTTTTTGTCTGAGTGTTTGTTTGTTTCTCAGCATCTTTACACAAAAGTTATTGGATGTGAATTGAGGTGAATTTTGGTGAATGTGGGTCAAAGGTCAAGGTCATCAAACATGTTTTTCACAATAAGAGACAATCAGCCTGTATAGTTTTACATGTTTGTTTGTTTTTTCTCTCACGGTCATTTGCTCTCATTGACATCAGAACCTTGAAGGACAAATTTAAACACTATTCATCTTACAGACTTCCAATGACCACCAAAATGCAGGTCTTTCAACTTTGTATATTGTATATATTTTAACCTATTGTTGACACAAGAGGTCAGGGGTCACTGGGTCAGTACCTAGAATGGAAAAAACAAGTGGAGCTCAAGACTTAGTTACTATTACTGACATATAGGAAGCCTGGCATGGCCTTCAGAATGGGGTGCTTGATAGTATTGATGGATCAACAGGAATTAAACAGTTTAAACCACTAGATGATTTTGGTCAACAGTGGATGTTTGGGTATTTATGAGTTAATTTTCTAAATATTACACATCTAGTCATGCTAGAGAAAGAAACTTTTTTTTAAATGACTCATGATAATATCATCATTATTACAATCTATTGCTGTAAATACTTTTGACTTTTTTTCCCCAATCCAATCCTGAGGTGAATTTGCTGTTGACTGTTTTAGAAACACTGATATAAACCTACTCTGCAAAGGTTCACTCTGTTCAAACACTAAAATGACGTGGACTAACACTTTTTGTCAGAGTTCTTATTGTCCATAGATCTGTGTGCTCTTCTGTGGCTTTCTGAAAGAGAACTAATCAGAGAACATGCTTTTAAATGAGTCGCTGTAACAATGTGTCTTTGTTACCGAGGTGACTGACATATACGAGTGTGTGACAGATGAAGGGGAGACAAAAAAGATAAAACAACATGCGAGACAGAAGAGAATACTTTGACAACATCAAAGGCTGTCAGCTGTGATGTGTTGGTGTGTGCAGGACTCACACATGTACTCAATGCACTGTTGAAAATACTTTTTGGCAGCTTTTAAGGATGTAGGAGCTGTTTCACGTCCACCTATACATCGTACACATCTGATGAATGACAACTAAGATGGACTTTGAGAGACATGACTAGTAATGTTTATTTGTCGTGATTATAGATGGAATATATTTTACACTTTGAGGCAGGGTTAGGGTATGTGTCGAAAAGTTGATAAAGTGATATTTTGAGGTAAATGACATATTCTTTAATCTGAATCACATGCTTTTTCCAAGTCTGATACATTACAAGTAAGTTGTTTTCTTTGCTTTCTCCAAGTTTCAGCTGTGTGTGTGATAGGGCATTAACAGACATGTCGACTCCTGGAGCACAAGTCCACTTAAATTTGGAGGAGTCAACAAGTCGCATGTTATTCTTTCTGCAGACATTTAAAGTGCAGCTTCATTATTATCCTATTGTGTCATTGTTCCCACGTCTCCACATTCAACATTAGGTCTATTTTAAGGTAACATTTATATGTGTATTGGCCGCTTATTGATAGACTACAATAACATTCATTTGACAAGGTTGGAAATTCATATATTTTTAGTGACTATGTACGTCAGTGCAGAGCCAACCCCCCGCCCCAAATTTCAGCCAACCTCATCTGGTCACTTTAGTGTGATGGCTTTTAATTTTTTTGTTCTGTGCCTTTTTGTATTGTTTTGAATCGAAATGATTTCAATATTTTGACAATACCTAGATGAGGTTAAAAAAAAAAGCACACACACATTTGCATATTCTTATAAATTCAGCCGTTCCCATTAACTGACTAGACTGCAGTGGCCTGGAGTTTTATAATGAATCATATTTTATAATGAATGTCAGAGTTCAACAGCCAAACCCACTGCTATCAGACTTACTGTTATTGTTCATTTCTTCAATGTTACACAAACTCTGCAATTATTTCAGACTGAAACCAAACACCTTTGCATGAATAGCCCCCGAAATATCAGTAAAAAGACTGAACTAAAATCACTAGTGTAGCAACCTGTGTTAAAGACAAGAGTAGAAAAAAATAATGATAAAATTCTGTTAATGACTAGTTTAGATGAATCACAATTAAATATTATTTATTTTTAATCTATATTAACCATTTTGGGTGGCACGGTGGCAATTGTCTATAGGTGTGAATGTAAGAGTGATTGTTTGTCTATATATGTTCAGCCCTGAGATGAACTGGAGACTCATACAGGGTGTACCCCGCCTTCACCCATTGTAGCTGGATTAGGCCCCCAGTGACCCCTGTGACCGTAGTGAGGATAAAGCGGGGTCAGATGACGAGATGAGACACGATTAACCCTAGTCACTACAGTGGACAGTTATTCCACAGTGGTTCTATTATATATTCATTGGTTTTGTGTGTTATGTATCATCCAATACACTGACATTCATCCCATTACTGTAAACTTTGCATTTTTTGATCATCAAAATAAAAAAAAATTTGCATATTATCTCCATGAAACAAGTAAAGTAATAACTATAGTTTGTTAAAATGTGAGAAAACATCAGATTAGCTTAATGATTTTTTTATTCACTTTCTGATGTTGGGTTGTAAATGCCTGTTTCTTTATAAGTCCAGGAAAAATAGGTTAATATAAAAAGATTTCAATTGCATTGTGTTTTTCAGCCTAAAGAAGATTAAAAACAGGCTAAGGTTCTCATAATTTATGATGTTAATGTTTTATTTTTCATGTGCAAATGGACTAAAGAACGAAGAGAATATATCTGCAATGAATGTGTTTGTCACAAGTTGGCCAACACAGTGTTAGCAGAAGCCCCGACTTCAGATTAATGTGGTATTTTAAGGTGAAAGTACTGCAGATTGTGCACAATACTTTGTCAGGGAGGGGGGGTCCTCATATTTCCATCCAGACGTCATCATGCTGTTTAGTATCCTCCATCTTTATACTGCCCATTTGCACATGCTTGACAGTAATTGTACCCAGACAATCTGATGTAAATGTATTACCATGGACATTCAGACTTATTTTGCACTGCAGTTGAGTGAATTGGAGTAAAATGTTTAATCAGATTAATCATAATGACAGATTACTCTGTGATAATCCTAAAAAAAAACAGCAGCAAAAAACATAAAGGACAGCTACGGAGCCAAAACAATTACTTTAATATTACATACCAATATGTTTTTGAATGAAAATCATATTATTTTATCAAAGACAGCTTATAGTTTCAGTGACATTTCTATTTTTTTTTCTGCTTACTGTGTTTTTTTCTGATTCAACTTCCTGTCACCTTTATGACATGAAGGGAAGGATTTAAGGGGAGGGGAGAGGAGGGTGGGATTTGAATATTATTAGCATATTGAAAACAGCTAGACTCAGTTCAGTAGGCTGGAGACTGCCCAGACTTAAGAGAGACAGGAGACTTACTTAAAATAAGACAGAATCGCCTAAAGAGTAACTTTTCAGTGACATATAAGAAGTTATTTTCAAACAGTAGATCTTGAAAATCTTGCTTCAAGAAAACTTAAAAAGATAACTTTCACTTGTTCTATTGGCAGATTTTTTTTTTTATTAATTCAAGCAAAACTATCTTGTATGATTTTTTTTTTTTATCATTATTTGTTTTAAGAGAGCCACTTTTTACACTGTAGGAATGTCTTTAAAGTGCTGGTATTTCTTTTTTTAGTGACATGATCTGTAGAATGCCTCTGGATGGATCACAGTCTGAGATCATGAGACCCTCCAGCCCTACGTGACTCGAATGGTGAGTCATGAATCATTTAATAATAATATTTTATTAGTTAAATGTCTTTTCCTCATCCTTACTCAAACAAATTTTATTATCTCACAAATTTATAGGCATCATTTATAGGAGTAAACAATTTGACAAATAAAAACATCTATTTCTGTCGTGTTTTTCTGCATCTACTGTGTGGAAACAGCAGTAACGCCTCACCAACCAGATCCTCACATCCAGCTTTTTTTATACATACACACTGTAAAACTGTCATTTCTTGAGCTGCTGGTTTCATATCAGACTTCAGCAACTGTCCAGGATTTACAAGTAAACTAGTCATACATACATATCTCCTCATTCAGTGTCTTCTATACTAATGAGAGTTTCTGCATTGAATTAAATGTCCTGAACATTACATATTCCTGACCCAGCCCAAACAAAGTAAGAATCTCTTCAAAAGATAAATAAAATAAACATTTGGGAAATGATTTCAAAGCATAATTGTTCAATCCCAGACAGCTCTAGCTACAAAGGAAAGACGCTAATATTTATTTAAAAAATGTCCTCTATAAAAGTGTTGACACATTATTTTTATTGTGCATCCCTTTGTTCATTTACATTTGCTGTTCTTGGCAGTGTCATTCAGTTCCTTCCTTTTTTTTAATTTTTTTATTTGTCCATCAGTGCACCCTTGAAGAAAACCTACTTTCTGTATTTCCATTTTTTCCTCCCACACTTCCACCGTTATTATATACTAGAATAATTTGAAATGCCAAAATGCCACTTTGGTCCAGTCTTATACTTTTTTTGGGGGGGTGGGGACTTTCCACAAAAAAGACCAAAAAAAAGGAAAATGTTAGTGCTTTATTTAAGCAAGCTGTTGAAATTAATGGCGTTTAACAAGGGTAGCCTTCAAGCAGGTTGTAAAAGTATCACACATAAATTATTGGCAATGAAAATGAGTGACAGTATAAACTAAAAGGAGCAAAGACAAACTAGCAGGACTGTGGATCACACACAGCAAATGAAAACCATGACAGTGAGACATCTAAGGGGACCTATAAAGACAGAAGACAGATATAAAGGTGCGGCTGGGGTGTGGATGACAGGTTTCATTCAGATCAGCATCAAATGACAGGGGCAAAATACCCATTGATCTTCAGAGAACACTAGACAGCCATTTTCTATTAAATTGAATGAGTGTAATTAATAAATGCTATTAAGACACATCTGTCCACACCTGCGCTACCCCTTCAGGTGGCATTGAAATCATAATTGTTAAAATTATAATCATCATCAATATCATCTTCGTCATTACTCTTAAAATGTGTCAGTGGAGGCTAGAAATATATTTCCCTGAGAAGAAATAAAGACACATGAGAGAGAGAGAGGGAAAAAAAAAAAAAAAAAACTAAGTACATTAGAATCATTGTACAGTAGCAGACCTATTAGATTTACTCTGAACTTAATTTGCTTTTACTTAATTTCTTGTCAAGTTATCACTCATTTCCTTTTGTAGCCAGAGCCGGAGTAGAACAGGATTTCAGGACGGGAATATCCCGCAGCATCCACGCCAATCCCAGCACCACAGAGGCTAAGGTTACGGTGCGGGTTAGGGTACTGGCTATGACATAACACCACACTATTAAACAAATGCATGACAACAGCTCAGTACAGTACAGTCCTTTTCTCTCATCCTCTCCCTGCCCTCATCATATTTCCTTTTGTCTAAAGTTACTGACATAATATGTGTTATTCAGAACAGGTTTGTATTATTTTGTCAGCAATTTTTTTAGATACCATCTTAGTATAGCCAATAAACATTAATATTCAATGTTAAAGTGAAAAGGTCAAAAGCTGAAGTCTAAAAATCTTTCAGGCTTCCTGCAGCCCACCTGTGGAGTTTCTACCCAAACCTACTATATACTGTTGCATTAAAATGTATTACATTTATTGATGTGGTCATATATACTATTCTGTTTTTCAGTTTCCCAACATACTGTAATATTGATTAAATAAAACAGACAAGGTGGGTCAACTCACACTAACCTTTAGTGAGAAAAAGTTAAACAGTCACACACACACACAACTCTCCAATTATCATGAATGCAATTATAATGAAAATAACACAAAATAAAGTCCAAAACTATATTGCACATGGCCCTGCTGTGACTGCTCAACAATTTGGGGAAAATCATCCATTATTTGGTTTTAGCACGTAGCCTACTGTGTATGATGCTCAGTGATCTGTCAATGCTGCAGGGACAGGCCTGGACAATGAAGTGACTAACCAATAACAATGTGATTGGTTAGTCACCTCGCTGCCAATCTCTACCATTCTGACTCCGATGAGCTCCGAGCATTGGGGTTCAAGCCATGCAGGCCGCTGGGAAACGTCCCGGTCCTCCCACCTGGCAGTCTGGGCCTGTTTGTAGCTGTTTTGTAGCGTATCCCCCAGAATGAAGGATGACACTCAGATCTATTGACACTACATCCTTAAATTGACCATAAGAGCTAGGGAACACACAAAAAATATGTAATTACAAAGCACTCATGTCATATTAGCAAACAACTATAAGAACTCAAACCTAATGGTAAACATTAGCTTAGCTCACTAGCTTCAATGACAATTTAATAAACCAGTGAGACTAAGTATTTAGCAACATTTTAACTTTAACACAAATCTTCCTCTTCAGAGGGGCAGCTAATTCAAAACAATAACTTAATTCTAAACTTGTTTTACCCTTTTAACCTTTTTCTCTCTCTGATACGCGGACTTCAAAATAAAAGTCTGCTATGTCCAAACCACAAGGTATCCTTCTACTCATAATAAACCAAAAATGAACATTACAGAAGTGAATTCAACAATTGTATTTATTTACACCTTTTCTAACCAGCCTTATGCCCTGGTCCTGTTAATGACATTATTTTAATAACATTTATAAATACATTTCACTTGTCACACATCAAATGAAATTAATCACATTTTTCTGGACATATACAGTATCAGTCTGAAGTGCAACAGCAACACTACATACACAAAATAATGTTTTACAGAAGAGACAAATAAGAAATATGGCTTTGGAAGTCTGTCATCTGATCAATCATGTATCAATGTTCCAACAAATTTGGTGGCATTTATAATCTGTGGTGACAGGCAGATAGACAATGAGCTGCTGAACACCAGGATATATGACAATAGGATTGTTGGCCTGTAATACTAGTTTGGACTCACTGTAAAACATAAATATAACCCTATTTTAAAAATAAAGTTCTCATCTTTAAACTGGAAAGTGACATTGGTCTGTTAGTAAATGGTATGTTTGAGTCCATACCTACCAAATGCAGCTTTATACACCCTTGTATTTACAAAAAAAATAAGGTGAGGAGTAAGAAAAATTTTAATTTATTTGTGTTTCTAAGTCTACAGTTTTTTACCTGTCAAATAAACAGCAAAAGTATTTTAGTTCAAACTACAGGGTGTTAAATTTACAAAGAACACATTTTTTTTTAATCTGTTCTCCAAACAGTTGAAGTCCAGATGGAATTTTCATTAGGAAAGGGATTATTCAGGTGTTCAAGCAAAGTCACCCGAGAATAGTAAGGAGTTAAACAGAACAGTGACAAAGCATTAACACTAATATTATTCTGTTTTGTTTTTTTTGGCTAGATAATGAGCAGGAAACTAAATGTTTCTGTATTTTCTCAGATAACTTAGCAACCAATTTGTCATAAACCTTTTCAAAAAGCCTCAGGTGGAGTCAAAAGGACAAAATCCAGGATCAGATCATTAGTATTTGGCCTTGATGAAAGCACAAGTAAAATTATGACTCAGTGCAAAGTCAAGGGAAGGAAAAAGAGCAGATCTACAGTATTTTCTAGCAGACAGCAGATTGTGGATTAAGCCCTGAAAGATGGCCACACGCACACATCTTTACAAATCACATCAAATCACTCTGGCATACCCACACTGTCCCACACACACATATGCATACACAAACATTCCTTACAAATCAAATCAGAAAGTGAGCATCCACAGAGGAAACGCATTTGCCAATTGGCTGGACCATCCACGCAGAAAAGGATTTAAATATCACTGGAAATGGGGCCAGTGTGATTGCATCACTTCCGGTTCAGCAGAGCTAGTCAAATGCCTCTGGTGGCCGAGTAATTCAATACTCCAGATATGCATAATGCCTCAATTTACTCAGCATGTGTAATCACCAGCAAAGTGAAGATGAAAATCAAGCTCACCCTGCAGTGTTGTTCAGGGTATATATGCAGGCAGTTATACTAAATACATTCTGCCCTTGAGTGTTTGCAGTGTACTCGTGTATTGGACTAATGATAAATGCAAAATATAAATGAGTCAAACTTACTGCCCTTAACTCATGAATTAAAATTATGTTACCGAGCTCCTCAATATGAGAACAACACGTGACAGGCGCTCCCTGTAGCTGCCGGCTAAAAAAAAAAAAAAAACCCAATAAAGAAATGAATATAGTCGCTCATTATATAAACAGTGAGGGCAGCGAAATCGTGCTGTTTATTTTGGATTTGCCTCCTCTTTTCTAGTAACCAGCGAAAGAAGAACAGCAAACAGACACCTCAAGCATCACTGTAGAATACAATCGCCCACGTAATATGACACATACATGATTCATTCACACACTTCACACACTTGATGTGAGCACGGGCTAAGGAAAGTTTGCTGGGCAGTCGTGTTAAATTTGTAGCACACGTCAAAAAATCTAGCAAAAAAACTGACAGATATGTTGTATAATAGTAATTGCAAAGCGAAAACAGGACAGCTTTTTATTTAGTGTGTGAATAAATGTTGCCATGACAACACACATTGTGGCTGAGTGACATTTACAATATAAAGGACACACCTGTCCTATGCAACATGCATACATGTGTGTCGTTAAATATCTATTGTGCTTTCACGGTGCAGTTGTAGGTCATATAAGTACACACATTTGCAGTATTGTTTACGCGAGCAAGCAACATTTAGAGATAAATAATGTTAGAGCAATAACTTGTTTTAATAAATAATCTGCATAAACACCACGTCCATGGGAACTGCCATGTGATGTAAAACTCATAACTCAGAGAACATGAATCTAGTACGAGTTCATGAGTGGGAAGTCACAGGTTTGAGTGCTATACCGGTGCATTTTCACCGGTGGAAGGTCAGAAAAGTATAAGTTACAGGTGGCCTAGAACGCAGCATAAGGCCTGTCCCCTAAAAATATGTCACGTTATTTATAAACTGTGAAAGTGTCTATAAATGAAGGAGCCTGACACCACTTGTTTATATTATACACTACGTCCAAGTGTTTTTTTAGTCACATGATTTAACTATAACCTAGTAAATTACACAGAGGCATGCTCATTTCTATAATTATTACCTATCATATGGACCTACAACCATTCAAAACCCAATCAAGAAACACTGACAGCAATTGTGAAAAAGTCAACTTTGTAAATATGAGGTTTCCTGCACACATCTGTTGATAGCAAACTTCAGAGTTCCTCAGAAGGACAGATTACCATCACAGAACAATACAGGCGATGATGACAAATTGAGAGTGATCACTGAGAGTGGATAGGGGAAGATGAGAAATGAGAGTAGAAAGCCTAGAGAGGGAAGATGAGAGATGGGGAGCACTGACATAGTGAGGGAGCGGGTCAGGGAGAATAAAGGATGGTGGATGAGAGTCAGAAATATACTGAGTAGGAGGGATTGATGGAGGGAAACAGAGAGGAGGGGAGCGTCCTCTTGGTAGAATAGTTCTGATTGAGGTCAGTTTTCCCACCAGATGAGACTCCACTTTAATCACCCTCTGTCGGTCTCATCACCATGGAAGGGTTGGCCTCATCAGAGAGAGAGGGGAGACAGTACTTGGGGGAGAGCGAGAAAGACCGAGAGACAGATCGACAAGAAAAAGATAAATTATGAGTTGCGAGATACACAAAATGTGAGCGAGATGCACTGAATAAGAGGATAGGGAAGGCAGTGCAAAAGGCAAAGAGACAAAGATAAAATGAGAGAAGGCTACAGAAGGAAAAGCACAGCCATATGCCATAAAATGTAGGCCAAGAGGAAAAAAAAAAGTATTTAAAAAAAATAGGGGGAGTAGAAAGAAAAAGACAAAGGACTGTAAGTAATTGACTAGCAATAAAAACAGAGAAGCTTCCAAGTCAAAAGAGAAATATATAGAGAGCATGAGTTGTACAGAGTTAGAGGGAAAAGATTGGTAGTTGGTGTGTTCCAAGTATAGAAAAAAGATTGAAAAAAGATGGAGACTATATTGAAAAGAAGAAACTAAGTGACTGACAGGAACCCAGAGTTCTTTTCTTACTAACAATGCAGGGATAGTGACAGAAATATGCACTGGAACTTGGACATTAGTAACGGTTCTTCCAGGTTTGTATAGTGGTATGTTTGTGTAGGGGTGTATGTTTGTGTGATGGGGGGTTAAAGCAAAATTTCTGCAAAACACAGCTGAATGTGCTCAATAATCAATGTGTTGGGAGTAATTATTTTTGTAAAATTACTCCATGTACTGACAAAATCCAAATCTTACCAAGTGTATTTTTCTCATTTTGAGTCAAAATATCTCATCACACTTAAATTCACCGAAAGAGGAACATATACTTGACTTTTAATAATCAATTTTTAAACAATAGATCTTGAAAATCTTATTTCTAGAAATCTTACCAATATCATTTCACTTCTTCCATTGGCAGATTATTATTATTATTCACTCCTTCATTCATTTTCTGAACATTCTTTATCCTGACTTGGGTCACAGGAGCCAATTTATTGCAAGACTGGCATACAGAGACAAACAATCACTCTCACATTCACACTTATGGACAATTTAGATTAACCGATTAAACTATCAGTGCATGTCGTTGGATGGTGGGAGGAAGCCAGAGTACTCGGAGAGAACCCATAACTTAACTTAAAAACCTAATGCCCCTCCCCGACCCCTGCGCCATGATTAATTTATTCCTAAAATGAGTTCCTGGACTTTGAAAATCTATAACATAGCATTGGATTCACATTAATATTATCTATATTATATGAGTTATACGTGCATATGTTGAAACTGGCCCTATCTCACAATGATGAAAATCATTCAAAAACATTCCTGGATCCACACAGTGATCAAAAATATGTAACTATTTTTTTTTGTGCCATTATCAAATATTTCAACACATTTTTTAGTTATATTGCAAACAGACAGATAAATGGATAAACCCTGATAAAAACATAACGTCCTTGGGCAATACAATGTGATTTTAACCGGATTGATTTGTGGCAGAAAATCCACAGGATCTATTTGGGAAACATTACCTTTTCAGAAAACATGACAGTCGAGTGTCAAATTATGCATTGACTTTGAATCATGAATGTTGGGATAAGGCAAAGAGTAAAGGTATTTTTTTCTCCACTGCAGATAGAAAATGACATGTGGCTGCTCTCACAGTTTGAAAGCAACAAAGGGTCTATTGTTGATAGTATGCAGCTGCCTGCAGCCCTCCTCAGTGGGAGCGTTAGCAGTGATAACAACTGACCATGGGTCATTCTAAAGGCAAGAAAAAAAGAAAGTCAAAAGCTACTCTGAAATCACTAATTAACCAATGTATCCCCTGTTGGTACTTTGTCAATCCCACTTTCTCCTCACCCACTTTCTTAGCCACACATTACATAAGACAGCTTTTGTAATATGCTATTATTAGAGGTGAATAACTGCAGGATCTGCTGTCCTACACCTTCATCCCCTTCAACAGGCAGTCCAATAACATCCTCATCACATAACTCCCCTCTGTCTGAGATGCTTATGAAAGTAATAGCTGCGGTAACTGAAATGAGCGTGGTGATCAAATCCTTCTGAAATGCCAACATAACGTCACAGAACGGAAGAAGAGAACAAGAGGTTGTTGAAGACTGTCTACCAAAACTTTATCAACCTCAAAGGGACCTCAGAATGGCATTTTTATTTTTTATCATAGCTGCCAATCACAGAAAGATTCAAGGTTATTAACTATAAAATTAGAACAGGCCACTTTTTGTACACATTGCCGTATACTGACGATTATATTATTCTATCTTTGCATCATTCATGAGTGGGAAAGGATTTAACCATTATGATTACTTTTAGGTTTGTTATCTGCTATGGTAGCTGACAAGGGTCAAACACATTGCAATGACCCACGGGAAAAATATACAAATTCACTACCTCAAACACAAGTATAAATGAGGTGTAAAAAGAGGAATGTGGTACAAATGAAAAAAGGAAATAGACCACACTTATATACAGGGGTCCCACACCTTGGTTAACATGAAATTCAAGGATGTTTCAAGGACTTTTAATTTTTTTCAGATTCAGGGACCATACATGGCACATTTAACTACTGCTACTGCTGAACATGTTAATCATGTTAATTAACACTTTTAATACAATGCAAATTCAAGACTGTGAGTAGCTGTCTGTTGGTTAATATTCACTGCAGTAGAGTAAACTGAATGTAGCCTACATTCATATTATAATATTCACAGACTGCATTCATATCTGCAATTCATAGATATGTCCATACTACATTAAGGATTTACATTACTGTTTTATGGAACTTGAAGTGAAATCAGACGTTCATAATATCAGTCTGTTTCACTTATCTTCATCATTGCTAGTTTTAGACTCAAACACTTCTGTCTAAAGTGCCATGGTTGCAATAAATGTCAATAAATTACTATAAAATGTTAAACTTTAAGCTTAGATTTAGGCCTATTTAGACTATTCCTATAGTTAACCCTCTGGGCGCCCAAGTCGCAAATTTGCGCCAAGCGGCGGTGCTCTGTTTAATCCACTCTCTCATCTAACTGCGATTTGAATGCAGTTCATACTCCATACTATTAGGTGGCAGACATGCAAATCTGTCTCCCGAGCACAAATTTAGGCCCTGCCCCCATGAAAAGTTTTCCAGGAAATGCCTTGGTAAATGACCGCACCTCGAAGCGCTCGCTCAGAGCTATTCCGGAGTATTACGGAGGCGGCTGCTCTCGCATTGCTGACTAAAGTTATACATCAAACACACGAAATGGCAAAAAAGAGGTTCACGGTTCACGAGGCATTGTGTCAGGTCTTAGCTGACTCGGATTCTGAACCTGAAGATCCAACATTTGATGATTTTGACCGAAGTAGTAGCAGTGATAGTGAGGAATCTGACCAGGAAAACTTTTGCGTAAATGTGCAGTGTGGTGCTTCAGGATCACGTTTTCGATCTGGAGCAAGAGGATTGAGATGTCGGATAGATAGAATAGAACTGATTTCTGAGTGACCCCCTGAGGCATGTGTATGGATGAATATTTGGCATGTTTGTGTAGTTCTTAGGCCTACATGTTTCATTGTTTTCAATAATATTTTGAATCAGTTCTTTGCCATGTAAATAATATTTTGAATTGTATTTTGAATCAGTTCTTTGAAATATAAAATCAGTTCCTGAAATATAAACATAATAATAAAGCTAAAAAGGATTCTTAGCTAGAGTTATTGATACTCAAATATGATATTTCAACCCTCTTGATAATATATGAAGTATTTTCTCTTTTTTCCATGCATATTGTCTAAAATTACCTTATTTTATGGCCAGACACACAAGAGAAATTTCAACAGAATTCCGAGCAGTCAACATATGTCATCAATGTTTTCTTGGATGCTCACTACGGATGCATCTAAAGTAAATAACAGTATTTTAAGCAACAACAATGTCACAGACACTCAGTAGATGACAAAACATTAAATTTTTAAGCAAAACATCCCAATTTGATTGATCCAGAGTCTCTCCCACTGTGAAATTCCTTAATTTCAGCTGTCCGCCTACTGATGACGTCATGATGATGTCATAATATGCAAATTAGATCTACAAAAATATCTTAAAAATATACTTTAGGTCCTGCCCTACAAATTTGTAATTTGGAGCAAAGCTCTATCTCTTACCACTTTTGTGCAACAGCTCTTTGAAATATTCATGTAAAAAATATGTCAACATTGAAAAAAAATGGGGCGCCCAAAGGGTTAATATTCTAGGGCTTTGTTGGATGTTGCGCACTAGTGTTAACTAGTGCAACACTGCGTGGTGAACGAATGAACTTTCCCAAATTAAAAGGGAACGTAAACTCTGGTGCGAATTTACTGATTTCAAATTGTGGACGGTGAATAGCGGCCGTCAGTGATGCGCGGATTGATGTATAGACGACCCATAACCGACCACTTTTTTAACTAGCCCGCCCACAACTCAAACCACAAGAAATATATTTGAAAAGGACGAACCCGACCCACTTCTTGACCCACATTTTTAAAAAGTAGTCCGTAGTCTTTATGAACATCACATGACCTTACTCACACACCTGCATTTATTTCTGTTAAAATTCGATGTCATTGTTTGTAAGTTAATATGTTGAGAAGATATTTTTCTCCTGCTTCATCATCAACGTGCAGCATTTAAACCAGGGGTGGACAACCTGTAACACCCAGAGAACCATTTGAACACGATTTCCATGGAAATGAAAACACTGGGAGCCGCTCATCATCTTTAAAAAATCTCAGCAAATGTGTCCAAACCTTACTTTTTTTGTTTGTATGTTTCTGGAGCTTCCACTCTCCCAACTTTATTTTCTCTCTTGCTCCCTCTATACCATAGGATACTTCTGAGGGTTTACGTCACCTTCATGGAAATTCAGTTAATAAAATGTATTTACCACATTATTTTAATGTTTATCTCAAACGACAAACGGTACCACCGACCACAACCCGAAATCATTACAAATATTTTTCAATGATCCACAACTGCGCTCAACCCACTCACTTCAGGTCAGCCCGCACATCACTGGCAGGTTATTGTGTGAAGATTCTAATTCCCCCCAAATTTTCAAGGATGTTGAATTTTTTTAATGTCTGTTTTCAAAAACTTTCCAGGACATTGAATTAATTTTTTTCAGATTCACAAACTTTCAAGGATTTCAAGGACCTGTGGGAACCATGTATAAAGTGCTTTTCCACCTTCATGGAGCTCAAAGCGCTTTACATTAGCCTCACATTCACCCATTCACACACACTCATACACCGGTAGGTTTCTCAGGTTCTGTCAGTCCTACTGGTAGCCTAATTTAGGGTTGAGTGTCTTTCCCAAGGACATTTTGACATGTGAACAGCCAGAGCCAGGACACAAACCACTGACCCTTCAGTCATTGGACGACCTGCTCCACCAGCTGAGCCACAGCCGCCCACAGAACAGCAAAAACAAATAAGTGAGGTCATAAAACTGAGATGTACGCCTTCACCTTGACTTTTTTCTGCTGTAGCCAATGACAGATCAACTTGGCCTTGACCATGTTGGAACATTCAAGAGCATCATGTGCATTTAGTCAGGGTATGTAAACTTATGAGCACAACTGTATATGTTAGCGAAGCCCTTATTTTCAGAATCTCTGTGACATAAATCTTCAGTTAAGGCTTGAAAATCATAATTCACTTAATGTTGACATAGACATGTGAGGTCTGAGTGAGCTCTGGCAAGTAAATTTTAAGTGTGTATGTGGTCTCTGTTTGACCCTGGTTTAACCTTGGGGCTGGTGTCATTCTAGATAGATGGGTTTGGGGGGAGTCTTAAACCCAGCAGACACATTAAGGGAGTGCAGCTTCACTGAGGGATTACTGTGCACAGCATGATTCTGCCTTTAAATGTGTTAGCATAATGTCAGAGACAGCCAGGCAAAAGGGAAGAGCATGGGTAGATGCAAGAAATAGACAGAGTGAAACGGGTAAACAGAAGGGAAAAGTAAAAAGGAGAGCATGTTGTTGAAATGGAACACTGGACAAATGGAATAATTAAAGTCTATCAAGATTGCAAAAGTCTGAAAGATGTACGGATACAAGATAGATAATCTTGTCCACATGGGGACAAGATTATACATCACATCATGTTATGAAATAAAAAGAAGTAATTTGGGTGATAATTGTCTGAGCCATCGTCAGGGCTCTTGTCTAAACATTAAATCTTTAGCCTATAATTCTCTCATAATTACCTTAAGAAGAAAATTACATGGTATGTTTTATAGTAGCTCTTTTTTCTTTCTTTTCTTTTTTTTTTTTTACTCTGCGTCATGCTCTTTTAGGATACCCCACACACACACACACACACACACACACATGACCACCAACAACAACAACTCTTCATGATACAAGCAACCTCAATTCCCAGTAATTTAGAATGATCTGTGAAATATAGGTAAAAACAAAATGCAACGTTTGGAAAATCTCATAAAACCATTAAGAAAAAAAAAACTTTTCTTCACCAAGGCACTCCAAAATATAAATGTCTGTGTTTAATTTAAATTACATGTCCATGACAGGACCTAAAATAAACCATCTAAAAAATAAGCCAATAAAACCACGTTTTATTTAGAAGTGAATGTGAATATGTGATTAAAAAAAATACACTTATGACAATGCCATATTTTACTAGCATGTACCTCCCCTTTTAATTTAACAGTACATAAACTGTTCCTTGTCTGATATGCTCAACATTCTTTGAGTTACATTGGGCTATTTTTGTTTTATGATGCACCAAATATCTCCAACTGATGAAAACTTCACTCAGACTCTTTATGGAGACATGTTGTAATCAATGTTCTGTGCAGTTTGTCACTCGTGCTGAAACCTACAAGGCTCTGAATCCTGTACAGTTTCTATATCAATGGCACCTTTCCAGATGGGCCCCTTCCACAGGCTCTAATGCAACCCCATACCATCAGAGATACAGATGAACACTAATAACAGGCTGTATGATCCACTTTTGGCTTCCTTACATGCAGAAACAGTAGTAGTTCACTGTCAAATTCACTACATAACATCCAACACATATGAACTGCTATCACTGATGTCTTCAATACCAGAAGAAAACAGATATTGGAAGACAAGAGTGGAAGCAAGAGAGCGACAGTGTTTAGCAACTGCCTTATCATTGATAAGTGTTAGGGGTTCGTTTTCGACCAAGGAAAGGATGGCTCGGACGACGAGACTTCAGTGATAAGGTGTTTTATTCACCAAGTCCAATACCAGCAGTGATGGTGAACAATATTTACAGTGAAAAAAAATACTAAAGATAACCCCTCCAAAAAAAAAGAAAAAGAAACTATTTACAGAAGATCTCAAGCACACAAATAAAGTTCTTCCATTCAACACTAAATTCAACCATTCTATCTAAATCCAAACACACACTCTCTCTCCAATTTAAACACTAACTATCCTAACTCAGCTCCAACACTACACTTATCTCCAACTCTATAACCCACACTCCTACAAAAACTCATCCCTTTTTATATTACTATGCTCCACCCACAATCATACCATTCACTACTTTAATTAATTAACCCCCAATCTACAGTATTTACAGAACACATAACACAAAATGAAATCACATTAAATCCTACAAATAAAGACACAAATTACACTCCATACATTTAACATAACACAAAACAAAAAAACATCTCAATGTATGAATGTCCGTTTACTGTCAGTGGTGGTTCAGTCCGAGGTCAGGTGTCCTGTTGAGGTGGTGAATTATGGGTATTTAAAGGGTGCGGCAGAAGTGTCTCCGTTTGGTGCTGTAGCAGGTAAGTGTGTGTGTGTGTGTGTGTGTGTGTGTCCATCACCGGGAAATGTCTATGTATGAGTTCTGGTTGAAACCGTGCGGGAGCGTTGCGCACAGCGCGAGAAAGCCGCGCTTCACACCTGCGACGTATGTAGACTGATACAAAGCGGGAGAAGAAAAAAAAAATACACACAGAGGTGAGGGCGCGCTAATGACGCACCGTCACATTATCTCCCTCCTCCCCGAGGTTGGCGATGTGCGGCAACCTTGAAAGGTAGTCTGCCACCACATTTGTCTTGCCGGCTCGGTGGCGGATCTGGAATTGGAACGGCTGAAGGGAGAGGTACCAGCGGGTGAGACGGGCGTTGTGCTCCTTCATGGAGTTCAACCAGGTCAGGGCACGGTGGTCAGTCTCAAGGTCAAACTCCCTCCCCAGCAGGTAGTACCTCAGCTTCTCCAGTGCCCATTTGATGGCCAGGCCCTCCTTCTCTACTGTAGAGTACCGGGTCTCACGAGGTAGCAGCTTGCGGCTCAGGTACAGGACCGGCTGCTCCTCGCCGGGGTTCCCTTGGACCAGGACCGCCCCCAGTCCTACGGCTGAGGCATCTGTTTGGACCAGGAACCGCTGGCTGAAGTCAGGACTCCGCAGCACGGGCGCTGAACACAAGCAGGCCTTGAGGCGTTGGAACGCCGTCTCGCAGTCCTGCGTCCAGGTGACCGGGTTTTTCTGGTCCTTCGCCGTTAGGGCCGTCAGCGGGGCAGCGATTGTGGAAAACTGTGGGACGAACCGTCGGTACCATCCTGCCAAGCCCAAGAAGGACCTCACCTCCTTCTTGGTTCGAGGGCGTGGGCAGCTGCGGACGGCCTCAACCTTATCCACTTGCGGTCGGACCTCTCCTCGTCCCAGCCGGTATCCCAGGTACTTCGCCTCCTCCTTGGCCCACTGGCACTTGGCGGGATTCAGCGTCAGACCCGCCTGCTGGATCTGACCTAGGACCCGCTCCAGATGCTGAAGGTGCTGCTCCCAGGTGTCACTAAAGATGACCACATCATCCAAGTATGCAGCACTAAAGTCTTCACACCCCCGTAGGACACGGTCCATCAGTCTCTGGAACGTGGCGGGTGCACCATGTAGTCCGAACGGCATCACGGTGAATTGGAATAGGCCGTTTGGGGTCTGGAAGGCTGTGTATGAACGACTGGATGCCTCCAAGGGAACCTGCCAGTAACCTTTGCAGAGGTCCAGGGTGGTAATGAACCTTGCACGGCCAATCTTTTCCAGCAGTTCATCGACTCGAGGCATCGGGTAGGCGTCGAACTCTGACATAGCGTTGAGCTTTCGGAAGTCGATGCAGATGCGAAGGGACCCGTCCTTCTTCATCACAATCACCATCGGGCTGCACCACTCTGCCTGTGATGGCTCGATGACCCCCAGGCGCTGCATCTCTTCCACCTCCTTCACCAGCTTGGCTACCAGGTGTTGGGGCACCCGATAGGATCTCTGGCGAACTGGACCCCGGTCTTTCAGTCGAATGACGTGTTCCACCCGGTCCGTTCTGCCTGGAACAGCTGTAAACAGCTTGGAGACCATCTGAAACACTTGGCCCAGCTGACGACGTTGAACCTCTGATAGATGGTCAATCTCAGGGTCATTAGCTTGGTGGTGGGTCGCTTGGGCTGACTCCTCACCCTCGTTGTCCACCTCCGTCACCACCAGTGACACCATGGGAACCTTAACTGGAGCCTCCTTCCATTCTTTCAGGAGGTTGATGTGGTATATCTGTTTGGCCTTTTTTTTCTCTGGGTGGTGGATCTCGTAGGTCACTGGACCCATCTTCCGGAGGACTGTGTAAGGTCCTTGCCACTTGGCCAGCAGCTTGCTGTTGGAGGACGGCAGGAGAAGGAGGACCTTCTGGCCTGGCTGGAGCTCTCGATGCCTGGCCTGCTGGTCGTACCATGCCTTCTGGTTCTGTCGGGCCTCAGAAAGGTTGCTCTCTGCCTCATCTCGGTACCCCCGCCAACCGGTCTCTCATCTCCAGGACGAACTGGACAACACTCCGGTCACTGGATCCAGTTGCTGGAGCCTCCCAGGTCTTCCGCAGCAGGTCCAGGGGGCCCTGGACGTCCCAGCCATACAGAAGCTCGAAAGGGGAGAAACCTGTGGAAGCCTGTGGGACCTCCCGGTATGCGAACAGCAAGAAGGGCAACCACTGGTCCCAGTCCCGTCCAGTATCCACAACAAACTTTTGCAGCATCCTCTTTAGGGTCTGGTTGAACCTTTCAACCAGCCCGTCAGTTTGTGGATGGTAGGGGGTAGTCTTAATCGCCTCTATGCCCAGCTGGCGATGGAAGAGCTGCATCAGCCTAGAGGTGAAGTTCGTCCCCTGGTCTGTGATGATTTCATCCGGTACACCAACCCTGGAAAACAGTTGGACAAGACACCGCAACACAGCAGGGGCAGTGACCGTGCGCAGTGGAAATGCTTCAGGGAACCGAGTGGCATAATCACAGACCACGAGAATATACTCATGTCCCCTACTGCTTCGCACTAGCGGGCCCACAATGTCCATGGCTATGCGTCGGAAAGGGGTGGATATGACAGGCAGTGGTTGCAGATATGCGCGGTCTGATTGACGAACATAGCAGGTCTTTTGACAAGTAGGACATGTTTTACAAAATGTTTGAACATCGGTATACATAGAAGGCCAATAAAATCTGGAAGCTATACGCAAAAAGGTTTTGTTCCGACCAAGATGACCAGCCCAAGGCAGGGTGTGTGCCAGGTACAGTATCATTGATCGGCATGTTTCAGGGACAACCAGGCGCTTGACCCCATTACCTATGGCATACAATATATTACCATCAACAACAAAACACTCCTTTTCACACTGTACCCTCTCTAACACCCCATCTGCTTTATCGAACAAGGGTTTCAGAGTCTCATCCTCCCGTTGCAAAACTGCAATGTTCTCTGGCACCTCCCACATGTCCTTTTTCTGTACCTTTTCACCGTCTGGCTGTCTGGAGTTTAGCGCCTTTTCAAACCGGCGCTGACGGCGAGACTTCCTTGGTCCCTTTGTGCCTCCCTCAAACAAACTATTGTCCAAGGTCGAAAAGGGGTGCAGTTCCCTTTCCTGCCTCACGTCTGATATCACCCCTGCCCTGGCCTGAGCACGGGTGATTACTGCACCTGAGATGTTAACACAGTCTTTGGTCTCCCCCTCTGCCAGCAAGTCTAATAGCACTGGTAGGTCCCACCCCAGTAGTGCTGGTACCGGCAAGTGTTCAACCACCCCCACAGTTAACAAATAGGGTTGCTCATTCACCACCATGGTAAGATCAGCCGTAGGGTAAGAATGACTGTCCCCATGCACACAAAAAATGTCCTCCCGTGTGCCATAGTCTATTGTGCTCAAAGGAACCAAGTCCCTGCGTACGAGTGTCCGAAAGCTGCCAGAGTCAATTAATGCCGTCACAAGTTCACCGTTAATCAAAATGTCTTTAAAACACTGTCTCTTTCCCATAACCCTTTCATCCTCCATACGAGGAGTATAGCACGCACCAGTCAACTTAGCCTTCTTAATAGGGCATAAGGCCGCTTTGTGGCCTGCCTGCTGGCAGTAAAAACAAACAAATTCCTTACCAGGAATGTACTGATTGGGCGCAGGGTGATCATCTCCGTGCTGGTGTGGCTCGGCTCTCGCTGCTGATCTGGGCTGGGAAGGGTGCTGACTGGAACCACCTGGATACCAAGCTGGGCCTCCCCTCCGTGCGTTGAGGTACTGCTGGGCTAGCTTGGCCGCTGCTAGTCCATCTGTTGGCTCGTGCTCCTTTACCCAAGTGCGGATGTCAGCAGGCAAGACCCGTAGCAGCTGCTCCAGAACCAGCTGCTCCCCGATCTGCTCCTTGGTGTGCTGCGCCGGCCGTATCCACCGTCGGTAGAGACCCTTCAGCCGCTGGTAGGTCTCCGCTGGGCTTTCACCGGATGGCACCACCGTTGAACGGAACCGTTGGCGATACGTCTCCGGTGAGATGTCAAACTTGGCCAGGAGCGCCGTCTTCAGGTCAGGATAGGAGTGAGCTCTCTCCTCATCCATCGCTGTATACGCCTCCAGAGCTCTCCCCGAGAGTAGAGGCACCAGCCGACATGCCCACTCCGACTCTGGCCAGTTCCAGGTTCTGGCAATACGCTCAAAGCGCAGCAAGTAATTCTCAATGTCCTCTCCTGCCAAGAATTGCGGGATCTTGGGATCATGACTCGGTCTGCTCTCCATCACCACATTGGGTTGAGCCTGTGGGGCTGGTGTTGGCACCTCCTGCCGAAGGCTCCTCATGGACCCCTCTGATGGTGATGTGGCTCTAGCGGCTTCTGGACTCTGTGCTCCTGGGTTCGGCTGTGGCCCCATCGACCCCGGCTGAGTGGTGGTCATCGAAGCTCGTAGCCCTCTGAGCTCTGCCAGGAACCTCTCCTCTCGGCTCTGCTGCCCCTGGAGGAAGGTCTTCATGACGGCCAGAAGCTCCTCTCCAACTCCTGGAGCTGTCTGTGGGGCTCGTGCAGCAGTAGCCCCTTCTTCCTCCTCATCTGTGAGCGTAGCACCATCCGTCTTCCTGGGAGACGGCCACGCCCATGTCGTCCAGCCATCCCACTTCTGACACCAAATGTTAGGGGTTCGTTTTCGACCAAGGAAAGGATGGCTCGGACGACGAGACTTCAGTGATAAGGTGTTTTATTCACCAAGTCCAATACCAGCAGTGATGGTGAACAATATTTACAGTGAAAAAAAATACTAAAGATAACCCCTCCAAAAAAAAAAGAAAAAGAAACTATTTACAGAAGATCTCAAGCACACAAATAAAGTTCTTCCATTCAACACTAAATTCAACCATTCTATCTAAATCCAAACACACACTCTCTCTCCAATTTAAACACTAACTATCCTAACTCAGCTCCAACACTACACTTATCTCCAACTCTATAACCCACACTCCTACAAAAACTCATCCCTTTTTATATTACTATGCTCCACCCACAATCATACCATTCACTACTTTAATTAATTAACCCCCAATCTACAGTATTTACAGAACACATAACACAAAATGAAATCACATTAAATCCTACAAATAAAGACACAAATTACACTCCATACATTTAACATAACACAAAACAAAAAAACATCTCAATGTATGAATGTCCGTTTACTGTCAGTGGTGGTTCAGTCCGAGGTCAGGTGTCCTGTTGAGGTGGTGAATTATGGGTATTTAAAGGGTGCGGCAGAAGTGTCTCCGTTTGGTGCTGTAGCAGGTAAGTGTGTGTGTGTGTGTGTGTGTGTGTGTCCATCACCGGGAAATGTCTATGTATGAGTTCTGGTTGAAACCGTGCGGGAGCGTTGCGCACAGCGCGAGAAAGCCGCGCTTCACACCTGCGACGTATGTAGACTGATACAAAGCGGGAGAAGAAAAAAAAAATACACACAGAGGTGAGGGCGCGCTAATGACGCACCGTCACAATAAGATATTATATTATTATTAGTGAGTTTATCATTTATATATGGTAGACTATTTCCAAACTCTGAACACTGCTGAAAAGCAACAGAAACTGGCTGTGATTGATGGTTTTGACCCTCACAAAGACATGTGCTGAGTGGGCGCAGTAACACCTAAAATCAATAGCATACCTCTACCTCTACACCTATGGACAGTGGTACCGGCTGGAGCTGCTTGCTGCACCCAGCCCTGTTTGAGCCCCGGGGCTTGTTGCACAGCTCGGCCTCAGCTGGCTCTTGCATCCGAACTGTGCCCCAAGAATCGCAATGTGTAACGAACAGTGGATAACCTGTACCATCCCCATTGTTTGCTATTATTAATGGTTAGAACTTATAACCATTAAAATCCTTTTTTACATTGTGAAATGGCTTTGATTAAAAGGAAATGCTGGTTTTCTCTGCACTACTAGATACTTGTACTATATTGACGTGATCAAATAGAATTGTATTACTAAATAAGAACAAAAATATAATTTTCATTGATTGTAATTAGACTACAATGACAACTTCCATTGACTAAAACTAAATGAAAATACTCATGGATAACTGACTAAAATAAGACTAGAATGCTCAGGCGTTTGGTCGACTAAAGGGTATGGACATGACTAAAACTAATTTAAAAAAAAAAAACAACTAAAATGAAAGCTTGATACAAAGACAAGATTAAAACTAAAATTAAAATGGGCTGCCCAAAAACAACACTAGTTATATATGTAAGTAATCTGCAACAGCCTTCAACCATACTTGGTATTCAGTCTCTGGGCATTGAGGTCCTTATATATTTTTGCCTGGTTGATTAAAACAAAGGGGATCCTGTAGAAAGACATCTTTTTACCATGTCCCACTCTGAGGAATTTATCATTGTGCAAAAGTTAACCACGACTGCAATTATTAAGTACAATTATCTGTCTAAGGAGCCTGGCACTTATTTTTTGTAGCTTATGGCCAATATGCCCCATTGTGAACAATGGGGTGGCTGTGGCTCGGTTGGTAGAGTGGGTTGTCCATTGACTGAATGGTTGGCAGTTTGCATCCCAGCTCTGGCAGAAGAGTAGATGACTGATGTCCCCCCCCCCCTAGATAGATAGATAGATAGATAGATAGATAGATAGATAGATAGATAGATAGATAGATAGATAGATAGATAGATAGATAGATAGATAGATAGATAGATAGATAGATAGATAGATAGATAGATAGATAGATAGATAGATAGATAGATCACATGATCTCTGACATCATGTGGCAGTGACTTACTTACATAACATAAAAAACAAATGGTAAATGAATTGCACTCATACAGTCCTTTTATCCAAACATTAGCCTCACATTCACCCATTCACACACCAGTAAGCAGCTGCTGCCATGCAAGGCACTGCCAGGCCCACCAGGAGGGTCCAGTATCTTAGCCAAGGACACTTTGACATGTGGACAGACAGAGTGAGGACATGAACCGCCGATCCTTCAGTCATTTGACGACCCCCACTACCAACTGAGCCAAACACAACAACAGCAAAGACAAGTAAAAACAGTTTTGTGTCGCAGGACACCTTTAAATTACGGCTAGAAAAAAAAAATCTTGTTAAAAACAAAAATTAAATGTAAAACTTGCTTCTGTCACCTTCCTACATCCTTGTGTGTAAATGGACAAAAGTAGAATGTTTTGTTTGAAATATAATGAATATATTGTGGTTTTGACTCATCGTGTGTCGTATCTATCACTTTTATGTCATGAAAGCCTTTTGTATTTGTTGACGTGCCTGGTGTATTACTCATCATGTTTTTTGCCATCTGCCCAACAGTCTTGATATTTGCTGGAGGAAATGAAGCGTGGGAATCCAGTGAACTCACTTCATATGTTTTGGAGTGAGTGAATGGCATTTAGCTGCATGGAGTATTAATTAGCTGCAGGACAACCAGGGCTGTGTGTCAGTGTTGATATGTGCAAGAACTACTATATGAGCAAAACACAGATATTTTAGTGTTTTGAATGAAAAACAATATTTAATAAGATTCGCAGTATCATTGTCATTGTATAGCATGCAATGTTGAATAATTTACACCAAGATGAAAAAGTGAAAAAAAAGTGACAGAATTTGACATTACAGATGACCTAAGATTATTTCATGCCACTATGGAAAAGATAAGACAAAATACCACAGATAGAGACACTTTGGGTATAATCATTTTTGAGGTCAAAGCATAGGGCACTGCTTTTCAGAACAAGGGGCAAAGATGGACATTTTTCTAAAACTATCTCCATCTGTCTCCTTTAGGTATGTGTGCACGTTTTCCTCACATTATAGTAGATATTTTCACACTATTAGACCATTCATCTACCACCTGCTGTACACTTAAAGAAGTCACATTTTGCTAATCCCACTGTTATTAGCCTTTGGTTCATTTATTTGTGTAGTTGGATCTCATATTTCCTAAAATTTGAATTTGAACGCTCCAGATACAGCAGAGCTATTTTTACATTATTACAATAATTGAGTAGATTTCTAAGGCAGACCTCCCCCCTTTGAATGAAGAGAGGTCCGCCAAGGAGGTATTAAATTCAAGTCTGTTTGTTTGTTTGTCTGCAGGATTATGCAAAAAGTTCTGAAAGAATTTTGATAACATTTTCAGGATATGTTGGGAGTGTCACAAGGGACAAATAATTACATTTTGGTGGTGATCCAGAAGAGATCCTGGATTCCTGATCACTTTGAAATTTGACATTGCGGTAAATGGAGAATACATTTCAAAGTGATCCAGAATCCAGAATCTCTTCTGGATCACCACCAAAATGTACTCATTTGTTCCTTGTGACATTTCAAACACATCTGGAAAATTTTATCAAAATCTGTTAAGAACTTTTAGTGTAATCCTGCTGACAGACAAACAAACAAACAAACAAACTGACTCACATTTAATACCTTCTTGGCGGAGGTAACTAGTTGCACATAAAAAGGTCAAGAGTTGTCATTGATAATTGATCATTCAGACCCAAGCATAGCATTTACACTTTATGTAGACCACAGGGAAATGTTTTTAAATACATAATTCTGTTTAAAAAAAAAAAAAAAGCAACAAAAAAGTCATTATTACTCCTTTAACATCCAAGTAGAAAGCGTGAGTGGGTTATGATATTTTCAGTACATAAGGTTTTACAGTGGAAAGTGGAGTACCTTTTACTAGGTGATCTGTTCTCACTAGTTTGTATTAATTAATGATTCCTGAGCAATACATCGAGAATGTTCCTGTAGCTTCAGTGTCTTTCTAAATCTGCACACAGGGAAGAAAAAAAAACTGTAATGGAGAACTGTCGTGCTGTTTCTGTGTTGATCCACAGAGTAGAGGTCTTTACAGTGATTGATAATTAAATCTGTCAATCTCATGTTAAAGGTCGGTACTGTTCTGTAAACAACTGGGGTAGTAATTTGAAAACAGAGTCAAGAGGATGTACAGAAGTTGTGTTTCCACAGAATGCTAGAGTAATTGATAGTAGAAGGTTAATACATATAAAAGCAAGTTATGATCAGTAAATGGCAAAAGTTTGACAATATTTCTAATCATTGCGTCATAAGGTGACATTTATTTCTTCTCTTCTTTGTCTCATTGAGTGAGTTTCATCAGTAAAGGAATAATAGTTATACTGTAGGTTCTGCTTTGTGTTAACTTATGTTGTATTGGTCTGGTGTATTACATTTGCTAGGTTGTTTTTGATATTTGGATGTGTCTGTGGGATAGTTCATTTTGGTACCTGGCTGATTTACAGCTTTTTAGACTGAATAATTAAAGATAAATTTAGATATAGTTCCCCCAAATCTGATAACCTCAGATTAAAATACATTTTCCGATTCTAATTTTTTTTTTAATTAATCAAATATTGGCACCAAAAATAGGACTAAAATTGGGAAAGGCAAAGCTACCTAGGTATCAGTGCATTTGCAAACATAATTTAAAATGGTCTTAAATACTGCTATAAATAAATACACTGTGTTAAATGTGTTGATTTTAGTGTTTTTTGTTTTGTTTTTCATAATCTAGACATGTGGGTGTCAGTCTCATTTGAGGTTTTGTATGTAATCCTTTGTGTCCACTTGTGTTACATGCAGAACCTGCCCATTTAAACACAAATAAATCACACATGATTTAGCAACGGCGGCCATTTTGAGGAAAAACTCAGCCTTGCATAATTAGATCTATTCCCAAATTACACCAGTGAGAGGATAAAAAAGATATTTAAAAAATAGTAGTGCTTGCCTCATGTGTTTTTTTAGATAAAATAACAATATAACAATGTGTTTTATCTGAAAATTTGTTTCTCTTTTATCTCAGTAAATATTTATTTTTTAAATAGTCTTCAAGTTCTTCCAAATTTTCTCCATATCATTGATTTACATCTGGTTTGAATTTTTAGCCTCCATGTCCTGTTTGTAGCGACCAGTTTTGATGCAACCATTTGCCTATATGAGTCCAGCCTGTATTAACCATTTGCCTGACCCCCCCCCCCCCCATTTATAAATGGACGTTCATCTATAGCCTGTCTCTCTTTCAGTGTGGATCTCCTCAAGATTTCTTCTTTTTCTCACTGGGTTTTGAAGTTTTTTCTTGCTGAGAAGGAAGGGGATAGGAGATGCTAGGGGCTTTTTATCTATTTCTTTAGTTGATTGTGTTTCTGTAAAACCCTGTGAGACGACTTTGTTGTGATTTGGGGCTTTTAAAATACAATTTAATTGAATTAAATTGAATTAGTGCTTGGTATTTGAATTTTTTCCTTTCTCTAACAACTGCTTTTGTTGAGCTTTAAGCTGTCATTCGTCTTTCTGGTTACATGGATGTATAAGTTAGCTACAGGCTTAACATAACATTACCATGGCAACACAGATGAAACTGTGGCTGTCCTTAGTACGGGAGGCAACCAGGCTTAAGAGTCGACGTCTGAATCTCTTTATCTACCTATGACGCAGCAAATAATCCACTCAACTATGATGCAACCGCTGTAGAAAATGTGCTTGTTCCCATCTTACATGTAAACATCAACCCGCATTCACATTCTTCTGTTGTGTCGGTCGGCCTATAAAGTGAGTGAATCAGTGTAGCATGTATTGTTGGATAAAACCCTTCTTTGTGATACATGCCTGTCACAGCAGCTTACAGGAAAGTGCTTTGGTCTCTTTCCCTTTCGCTCGCTGACACACACGCACAAATTTGCACTTGCCCTGTAAGCTTTTGAGTGAGTGCTGTCCAAGCTGCTGAGGGTTAAGCTCCTCTCTTGGCGTTGGGTATATCACTGAGACTGCCACTGGCCACAGTGCTGAAGTGGCAAAGTGTACTTGTGTGTATGCATACTGTATGTGTGTACCTTTGTGTGTGTGTGTATTGGTTGTGTACTTTGTAGCTCATGTGGCAGGTATGCGCAATTCCAGTGAGGTGGTGATTTCAGGTCACCACTCCCCCCTTTTCAGCAGTGCCAACAGTTTGTCCCTCAAAGAGAGTCAGTCAAAAGAGAATAATCGCACTGCGCCAAGGACTTTACAATTTTTTTTTCTTTTTCAAATCATTTGATGAAGTGGGTGGGGGCATCTGCTGTATTTTTCAGACTATAAGACACTGTTTTTTTCATAGTTTGGACAAGGGTTCAGCTTATAAGTGAAATGAACACATTATATAATTCCGCATGTTATTTTCACACTACCAACGACAAGAGGGTGCCCTTGAGCATGAGTATGTTCTTCATGCTATAGTTATCTGAATAACTGTTAATAAAGTTATGTTAACATACCAGGCACGTTCTGAGTTCATTGTTTGTACATCATATAACGTTAGCTGAATGTGGTACGTTAGCATACCGCACACCTATTCAGCCTGTTCTATATTCTATTTTTGTTTTAAATTGCCTCTCAAGATTAAATGTTTGTTCTTGGTTTTGGGTTTCCTCAAATACATTTCCCTACAAAAATGCGATATACTTCAGACAAATCTATGGACCCAAATGCAAGACCCTGAGACTCAGTTGTTCAACATTTATTAATAAATACAATAAATGAAGTACGTTTTCCTGATGAGTGGATCATCTGGTCTTAAATATGATGTCACCAGGCTGTGGTGGAGAATCAGAGTCAGAGGTCAAACAGGCAAAGTTCATACACGGTGGGACCAAATCAGGGCAAAGGGGAAATCCAGAAAACTTTACTGGTGTGCAGAAACAGGTCAGGCAGGCTCGTAGTCAGGGACAGGCATGAAATCAATTCACAAAAACACCAGGGAGCAGACAAGGACAAGACAAAGACCGGGATCCTTGAGACCAAAACACTTTCATAACCAGATCACAGATCGAGATAAGGAAATCAACGCTCATTTGTAGCAACCTGTGCAGACAAACTCACACTGAGGAAGAGGAGACATGATGCTTATAAAGAGGGGAAAGCAGGTGTGACAAATGTGCGAAAATTAACGGGGATGAGAAACACCTGTGACAGGAAGAAAAGCAAGACAAGGGCTGTGTCCAAAATGACCAACTCAATACCTACTCCCTACACAGGGAACTAAATGTAGTGCGCTACATATACGTACGTAGTGAACTCAATTGAAACCTTTTGGTCACTACTATGGCGCTGTCATCTCTCAAAAAATAAAAAAAAAACATTTTAATTGTTTTTCTGTCTGCAATAAAATAAAAAATTTTTATAAACTTTGCTCACGAGTGTTTCAACATTATTAACTGTTAAGCAACTCTCGTCTCATGCCTGTCATCCAACAGGAAGACAGATAAATCTCCCTATCCTTCAGCCATTTTTCAATTCCTGCAATGCATGATGGGATATTGTACTTTGCTTAGTGACCATCGAATGTCCACTACATTTTGTGGTGGATTGACCCCTACAAAATGGCGTGGTCACTATATAGTGCTTAGGGAGTGATTTCGGGCCCAGCCAAGGTGACATGAACCCACATGGCAAAATAAAAGCCCCAAATACTGTACTAAGAAAGACAGAAAAAAAACAGGAAGACACAACAAATAGACAAAGACATGACACTGGAGACTGGAGTCCTGACATAAGTTCAGTGTGACTTGTATATGTTTTTCCTTCTTTATTATGCATTGTTTGGCTGGTGTCGACTTCTAGTCTGGAAAATACAGTATATTTTGTATAAATCTCCCATCCCTTTACCCACATACACATCTATCCGGGGCCTTGATGCAACTGCACTTCACCTGTTTAAAAGGCACTCGAGCCAAAAAAGGAAGACATCTGGTGGGTGGAGATAAAGATGAGATGTCCTCTGAGTCCCTGACCCTGTGCATCTTCTGCCTTTCATCTGCCCTCTCCATCCCTTCAACCCCACTCCGTCATCTTGAATGGGCATCAGTCAAAAGTTGGACAGCAAATCAGGATAAAATGGAAGATTCGGACTGTCCATTCACCTTCTTATGGCCCTCTATAGAAATCTCTGGCTGGTGGAGGAAGGAGAATAAATAAAAGATGTACATCTGAATAATGCAACAGGCTAGCAGGAGTTGGAAGGAAACAGTAGGAAGAAAAATGAGAGTACGGGAGAGAGATGATTGACAGAGGGCGGAGAAATATGGCAACACGACAGAGGAGTAAGAGAGTTGAAACCAGGGTGAGAGTGTAAGAGACAAATGGAAGAAATAACAGAGCGAAAACAGAAAACAAAAGGAGGATGGAAATAGAGATGAGAAGGAAAGTGGAAGAGAAATAGGCGGGTGATAGGGGAGATAGAGGAAAGGTGAGATCAGAGTGGAAAATGGTGTGTAAAGAAGCAAGATAAATGGAAGGAAGAAGGGCAAGAGGGAGAAAGCAAGACTAATACAGGTGGAGGGAAAAAGAGGGAGGTGAGGGAAGAGTCGAGGAGCCAACAACTTTGTTCCACTTTTGGCAACGAGAGCACAAAAGGCGACAACGAACAGAGGGTAACATTGCTATTGTTTTCCTCTCTCAACTACGCTCTCTGCTTCGTGTTTTGTACCTTGTTGTCATTCTGGATGTCATTTGCTTTTTTGTGGGTTTTCTTTCGTCGGCGTCTTTTCAGTCACACTTATTTGAATATGCTGCCATCTCCCACAAGGTGTCTTAAACCCCAGGTTCGACTCTTTGTCTCCTCGTCATTTCCACCGTTTTGTCCAGAATTGCTGGGTGGTAACTCATTTTCCTCATTATGGACCATTTTGATTTAGTACATCGTGAAACGTTTCCAGTGCTGCTTGATTTCTTCAAATTTGCATGCATTTATTTGTCACATCAAAAGCTGAGGTAAAATAATCTCAGCCTATCAAGTTGGAATCAAATAATTTGACCTATTTTCATTAAATATTAGAAAAGATAGTTATTTATTCTAGATATATAAAGTTCAATGGGGACTCAGTATGTAACTGTTGCACCAGGTCAAAGGTGGTCATTGATGTGTAATAGGAATAAAAGGAGAAATGTGTCTGAAAACAAAATTCCTATAACTTTATAGAAAACATTGTATTAACCAGATATGATGAACTAATACATTTATTTATTCTTGATTATTAAAATGTCGAGTTAGATAAATTACAAACATTACTTGTTATGTTTAAGGTCACAAGTTAAACACTTCTAGCTTTTAAGTCACAATAAAAAAAGAGAAAAAAAAATGTTTGTCTTCACTTCAGAGAATGAAGAGCACAGAAGGAAATGTTATTTCAAGCACCAATGTGTGCAGAAAACTTTGAAGCAGGTATGTATGTGGTGGGTGTTAAACTCTGGAATTCACTTTATAATGAGCTGAAGAATTGTGAAAACATATTCCAATTGACTGTAAATACATAAAGACAAAATAATGAGGTTATATAAACAGTTATATGTTTTATACATTTTGAGGTTTTTTGTTTTTTTTAATCTTGTGACATATTTATTTTAGTCTTGTATCATAATTATTTTAGATCATTTTGTCAAGTATACATTTAACCATGTATTGTTTGATTTGCCCTTCCTGGATATGTAGTTTAGCACTTGGTAGTTTGTATTATTTTTTAGTGTAGTTTATTTGGTTTGTCTGACTTTAGAGGTAGTTGTGTGTCTCCACCCATTAATTAATCCCATTGTGTCTCACCTGTTCAGTCCCCTATATAAGCTCCTCCTGTTTCTTTGTCTAATGGCAAATTTGTTTGTTACCCATGCATCAAATGAGCAGTCTGTCTCTTGTCTTGATTTTCCTGGTTCTGGCCTTGTTTCTGTTCTCCGCATTTTGTCTGTTGTCTGCCCCTTATCTGCTTTTTTGCCTGATATCTGCCACCTGTTACTGGACCTGGATTCCACCCCGAACCAAGAGACTGCTTACTCCCCATCGGTACTTCTGTGGATTCTGGACTTCTGATCTGACCCATGCTTATTCACCAGTAAGGTTTTTTAGATCTCCTCTGAGTTTGTTGGCTTGTGTTCTGGTTCTAACTCTGTATTTTTGTCCCCTGACTGAGATTTTACCTTGTCTCCTAGTAGCTGTTCTGACAGTTTGTCTCTGGATGATCTCCTTTGCAGCTGTCCACCTAAGTCATCATTTTTTTTTCAATGAATCTGTTAAAAATGTGGGTCTTGCATGTGGGTCCTGTTTATCGCTGGTCTCGTATCAGCCTCCCCTTTGGGGGTGGGGGTAATTACGTAAACAGTTCTCCCCACATCTGTATTTTGTTTTGTAATCAATATTATTCATGAAAAAAATTTTATTTAAAAAAGTCTCCATCCCAATCTTTCTTTCTGTTCTGTTTCACATTAGCATGAGTCAATAAATTAAGACTTAAAATTCTTTGAAGTGTCAAGTTTTATGCAAAAATATGAAAAATGAAAGATGGAGAAGAAGCAGAGGGTATGTAGATTGAAGGGACATCACGCTGAGTAATGCAATAACAGACACCATGGGCTACTTGTTGTCATTATTTATTTATTTATTTCCCTGGAAGAACAGTGTATCTATCTCTCTTCTCAGGCAATTACTTTTAATTGGATAACCTTTTCGTTTGCTGAAGAGCACTATTTTTAACTTAGAAAGCACAAGGTGTTGAAACGTCAAGCTTTCCCTCAGGAATAGCTCCCTACTCTACACAGATAGGTAGACTGAATAAAAGAGTCTCTTAATATGGAAAGAAGATGCAAGTGGGTGGGAGACAGGGAGAAGCACACACATCAAACAGATGGAAATTCCTTGTTTAGGGTGATTTCTTATAAGGGGGGAAAGAGCAGAGTACAGTTTTGAAGAACCAAGATAATAATAATAAAAAAAAAAAACATTCACTCTTAATACATAAGGAACAACTTTAGCTGAATGAATAAAAGTGGGATTTCAAAACTCATCAAAGTTTTACAATTTACGATAATTACGATGTTATCAGTCTGTGTTCCTGCTGCTATTTCTAACCTAGTACAACTGACAGTGATAACAGACTCAATTCATTTTCTACTGAATTTGACATTTGCTACATATATTTTCTATAAAAAGAGAAAAAAAGGAGAAAAAAGGGGATGATAATAGAGTTGGGTAAATTCTTGATAACATTCCAAAAATATTTATATTGATGTCTACAATTCTTTGCATCTAAAGTTTAACATGGATACAGAAATGAAGCCAGAGCTACTTTGTAAATGTAGTGCTTATATAAACTAAGATAAGATAAGATAGACTTTATTGATCCCACAACGGGGAAATTCACATGTTACAGTAGCAGCAATTGAGGGACAGCAAGAGAAGAAACCATATAGATAAATACATAGTGTATGTACACAAACACAGATTTTGAGAAAAACAAAAAAAAAGACTAAAATGTGCTATGTACACTATATATATATATATATATATATATATATATATATATATATATATATATATATATATATATATATATATATATATATATATTTATTTTTTTTTTTTAATTTTTTTTTATTTTTTTTTTTGCACATAATATAAAAGAGGACTTATTGTCAAGTGGTGTCAATGGTATTTTATTAGTTTGGAGTGGTGAATGTTGAACAGTCTGACAGCAGTCGGTAGGAATGAAAAACTGTGACTGTAATTCACACTGATGCATATAATATGTCAATGTAATCATTATTATTATTGGGGTGTGTTGCACTGTTCATGAAAGACAAAATAATATTCTTTGTTTTAGGTTTATGTCAAACAGATAGGGGGCGCTGACACAATTGAGAGAAGCCATGGGTGTCAGTTTTGTGGACCGAAGAAAAAAGTCGCGTGGAGAAACAGGACAACTACATAAGAGAGAGACTTTTTATTCATGCTACAGAGCAGTTAAAACAAGTGTTTGGTTTTTTTTTCTTCAGACCAAAGGGATTATTTTTTTTAAATGGTACTTAGTTCCGACGCTGAACTGTTGTGGCGGAAGTTTATTTAACACTAGCTAGTTTCATCAGTGCAGCGAGTTAGCTAGTTTTGCTTTGGACATTATCTGCCGGAGTTGTGACTGGACAACATCATCAGTTCGAGGCTCAGAGGACTACTGCCAAGGGGAGAAAGACAAGTGGACGTCGGATTCCTGCAGCGTAGCGTTCCTGTACACCTGGATACTCGTGAGTGAGGTGTGTTCCACGGCTACAGTACTTAGTGTCTACATTGTCAAGCTCCAACTAATGCGCGCGAATGTACGGAATTTACACCAACGGTAAAATACTGGCCAGTATAACGTTCTAAGTTCGCTGGGTCTTGTCTTTAAATAGAAGGACTGTTAAGACTTTGGAGTGGAAACTTTGAGGGATCCTCTTTGTGGTTATCACTGTGAAATATTATTATTTTCTTTAAAAAAAACAACAACATTTAACTCTTGTCTTTCTATCACAAATATAAAACCGTGTCAGAGTAAATGTGTCCAAATGATAGCTAGTGTTAGCTAGACACTTATTGTCTATAAGTGTTCATAAGGTGACACGTTTTTTTGTCCTAAGTTAATGTTGTATGTCTAAAAAAAAACGCCGTACTAATTTAAAAATGCATTGTATATCAGTTAATGGAGTTAATATGTGGAATAACTGTAGTGAAGAACTGAAATCCTGTAAATCAGTACAAAAGTTTAAACAGGTTTTTATGAAGCACATTCTAAGTGGATACAGGAAACAAATGGAAAGATGAATTTCTAGCAAGGAACAAGTTTCCTTTTTTCGGATGCGCTTTGTTTTTGGTTATATATACATGCTCTGACTGAGTAATACAAAGGGGTAGGACTAGGTAAGTTTTATTAACTTCATCCTACACCCTTTCGAACAAGGTATAATTATCTAGGATGTTAAAGAGGTGTCGTTTTAATTTCTGCCTAAATACTTTGTATGTTTTACTTATTTTGTTTTACCTGTTGGAACAAACAAATAAATGTGCCTACCCTCGGTAAATGTCATTATACCATAGAAGAAGTAAAACAATGAGCAGGGTCATACAGGGGAGGGCTACATAAATGTGCAAAGGAAAAACAATATGCAATAACCAAGAACAAATTTGTCACCTTCATCACAGAACTAAGATAAAATAGTGTTAATATCCAGCTGAAATATATTATGTTTGACACTAATAATAAACTTTCCTTTTATACAGTGTTCTTTTCCCTAAAAATAAATGAACAAAGAAAGAAAGAAAGGACTCTTTACTCTTTCTATTTGTTTTACATCAACGGGATTTGACCGTTCACTTTATTTTCATGCAGTAAATGTCATATATTCCACTGCAAGACCCTTTAAAAGACCCTTTAAAATCAGGCAAAAAAAAAAAGAATAAACTAATTTTTTTTTGTGCTCAAAGATTAATTGCTTGTAACTGCTATTATATGTATATGCAGTGGAGAAAAATGTGCCCTTTAATGAATTTTTTCTAACTTTAGACTCAACCACACTCATCCATCATTGCGTCACCTAAAGGTTGCTGTTTTTTAAATGCATTATTATTCATTATTCTTTGAGGAAATTCAATTTAAACCGTATACAGTGTTTTAGAAGTTAAAATGTCCCCATCCTTGTGAAAGTCAGTGAGTATAGAAATATTGTGTCCATCAATGTGACATGAGGATGTGTGTAAAAGGTTTGGTTAAGATGTAGGACAGGCAAAATATTAGACAAACCAACATGATTCTCAGTTTGTGTGTAATGGGAGTATGATACGGAGCAGGAAATAGGCCAAGTGTAAAGAAAATACTTTTTTTTTCATGTTGTAGAAAAACCTGCAAAAGGCTGACAAGGCATGAAATCAGAGGGAAAGGGCTACAAATAAACTAAGCTGTTGTGATCTTGTTCTCTGGACTGTTTTCAGTGTGGATTTGGGATTATGATACCTTCGCTACAACACTCTCCACACTGCTATGGCTTAAACAAGGTAGGCTGAAAAACATAATACAATCCTAGGTCCGAAATAAAGTTGGGATGGTATAGAGCAATGACAACCTGCTTAAGGTTCCAATCTGGCCCGCAGGAGGATTTTGGGTAATGCAAAATTTGCACTGAAGACATAAAAAATTAAGGATGTTGAAATAATTGTAATTACAAACTCCAAATATATGACCGTCCAGCACAAAACCAGTCAGAAGTCACACAGCAGTATTTTTAGCTATAGCCTCAAATACATTATATGGGTCAAAATTATCTATTTGGAAGTTTATGCATAAAATCCAAGTAAAATGTCTCCTGAACACTTCTAACTATGAGTTTTTGTTAAATTCCTACCGTAAGTGCTTCAAATCATGCCTTTTAGGAAGGACAACAACTGATTCTGACAGTAATTAAGTCTAAAACAAAGAGAAATTGTCTCAAAACACGGCTTTCCTTCGTGCTGGTGTTAGATATTTTCCCATCATGTTTGGTACCGTTGGAAATTCCCTCTTTACAACCCTTAAATAGAAATCTACATATTATCTATTTGAACCAACCTCGGAACAAAGCTTTTTCGTGTAAACAAAATCCCTTGTTGCCAGGGTGATGTTGAAAAACTGCCTCTGATTGGTTGAATTAGTGTCCCACGTGCATTTTTAATAAGCTTTCAGATAAATATAAAATCTTAATTTCTGAAAATTGACCCAAGTGATTTTGTACTGGAGGTTCACATATGTAATAATATTCTGCCTGTTATTAAATGTTTTTTTATATATATATATATATATATTTGTAAATCCACTGTATTTAGGTGTATTCAAATTCTCATAATGCACATGTGTAAATAATTCTTAAGGAAATCCATCACATTTATTTTTTTAATAGTTTGGAAATGTGAAGATTTTCATTGTGTAATTTTCCTTTTTTTCAATCTAAAACTGAAAAAAAGCTCAGAGTTCATACTATTATATCGTGTGCTTCCATGCAATATAAAGCACAAGGTACAATCATGGCATATTATATGCAGGTTATTATGATATTTTATTGGTTGAGATAAAGTGAGACAGAATGGAGCCGCTGACTTAAATGAGTTTGACACCCCTGGTATAAAGAATGCAAATGAGAAAGAGAAGAAAAAAAAAAAAAAGAACTGGTCAGTTGTGTTCCATTTGTAAATACAGATCTATTCTAGACATTTGAGCCTATAAATGGTTTTTGGAAATGATGAAACAGATTCACAATTAGGGCTAATAATGAGTTGAAACAAGTAATGTGAACAAGTGATTCTAATCCCACTCTACTTCTACTGACTAACACTTAACCTCTCTCTAAAAATGCCAGTTTCATTGTATTCCATTAGATACTCTGGTCTCATTCATTTTAGTTTTCCTCCATTAATAGCATCTCAGGTTAAATAAAAAGGCTTTGGCATCTGCTTCGCTGGGCTTCGAGTGTCCTTTAGAGGTTTTTGTTTAATGAGTACAGTAGATCATCCACATGTGTGAATGGATTTCCAGTGTGTCAACAAATCCACGAGAAAGTTATTAGAAAGTGAAGAAAAAAACCCATTTCTCAATAAAAGGTGAGAAGGGATTTGAACATTTCACCTTAAAAAAAGCAAGAGCTCAAGCCTAAGCTGAAAACCCATGATCTCTGATCCGTCTGATGACACCACATGAAGAACCAAACCATCAGCCATCTACGGCTGACAGGACCTGACGGGATCAGGACTAATGTGGAAAAATCTTTGTCAAGCTCTGCGGCGTGTAGTTACATCCACACGTCAGTCACATCTTGAACGTGTCAAATATAAGAAGCTTTGAGTTAAATGTGTCCAGAAGAGTTGTCTCATTCTCTGAGCTTGGAGGCATCGGGGACAGACCGTCACAATACAGACCATTCAGACGGTTACCAGCAACAAGTCCAGAGCCCAGGGTCCTTCCTAGTCCAGGGTAATTATCCCACCTCCTGTGAAAGCGGAGATGTTTGTTAAGGGAAGTTTTAATGCGCGTTGTCTGCACTGCTGCTCATATCACTCAGGTTAGCTAGCGGATGTTGCTCATATCACTGAGGTTAGCTAGCGGATGCTCCTCATATCACTCAGGTTAGCTAGCGGATGGTGCTCATATCACTCAGGTTAGCTAGTGGATGCTGCTCATATCACTCAGGTTAGCTAGCGGATGTTGCTCATATCACTGAGGTTAGCTAGCGGATGCTCCTCATATCACTCAGGTTAGCTAGCGGATGGTGCTCATATCACTCAGGTTAGCTAGTGGATGTTGTTGATATCACTCAGGTTAGCTAGCAAATGTTGCTCATATCACTCAGGTTAGCTAGCGAATGTTCTTCATATCACTCAGGTTAGCTAGTGGATGCTAGATGCAGATGCCTCTTTAGATGGATGCGCCTTTTTTCATCTAAGATGAAGTATTTCAACAGTCTGTTACTGTGTGTCTGTTACTAAGAGAAAAAAAAAGTGTGTCTGTCAGTCTCTCTTTTTTTGTCAGACCCACCACTCCTGTTTTTACCTGCAGCAGCCATGTCTCCTCTGGTTTAGGTCTGACTGGTCTGTGTTTATGCGCTGAGGGAGAGAAAGAATAACATGCAACTTCTCAACTCCTCTAAATTTAAGTTGACTTGTGTTACGGGAGTCAGTGAGTCAACGTTTCTGTTGATGCTCTAATGACCTCACACACACACACACACATATATATATGTATATGTATATATATATATATATATATATATATATATATATATATATATATATATATATATATATATATATATATGTATATGTATGTATATGTATATATATATATATATGTATATGTATGTATATGTATATATATATATATATATATGTATATGTATATATATATGTATATATATATATATATATGTATATGTATATATGTATATATATATATATATATATATATATATATATGTATATATATATATGTATATATATATATGTATATATATATATGTATATATATATATATGTATATATATATGTATATATATATATATATATATATATATGTATATATATATATATATATATATATGTATATATATATATATATGTATATATGTATATATATATATATATATATATGTATATATATATATATATATATGTGTATGTGTATGTGTGTGTTTATCAGACTCTGTATGAAATCTGGATATATGGGGGGTACAAAACAACATTTTCAAAGACAAATCAGCCTCTATAATAGTTGCAATACGAGATTTATTGCACACCTGGTTCAATTACTGTAATGATCAGCTCATCATCAAGCTCTACAGAAGGCTGATAATGATCTAGTGGCTTCCAGGAGTGATGGTAGAGGGAAACATCTAAAACAAGTAGGATAGTGGTACTTGAGGACCGCATTTGAGAACCACGACCTAAGGGTTAATGCCACTTTAAATTTAATGTCCATGTCTATATAGTTTTATGTCGCTTTCTGTTGACAGGCATTAACCAGGTTCTGAATAGTTTAATCACTTCTGCTGAAACTTGAAATTTCCCCTTTTGCCGACATTGGCTAATATTCCCTCTACTCTTTTCCCAAAAAATGAGCATGTTCACAGCATGTTTTATTCCAACCATTGGATGCTGTGGCTTCCGCCATCAGCAATAAACACCAGCCAATTAAAGGGTTCTACCTATCAATTATCACACTATACTTCCAATTAAAATTATTAAATGTTTATACAATCAAAATAAATCATGACTAATCATGCTTTTTTCCAATCAGGTATATTTAATTTTTTAATACCTGTGGATATCAAATGTAATGGTTTTGAATGACACTTAAGGGCTTTATTTAATTACTTTTAATGCTATTTAATGACTTGATTATTAAGGACCCGCAGAGACCTTGCTGACCAATACATGACTACGACTACTTGTATGAACATTTATGCAGATCTCAAACACGCCATGGAAACTCCAACGGAACAATACCCCAACTGAAAATAATATTTACTTCAGCTCATTCGGTTGTTAAATGTCTTATAAATGTTGTGAAAAGAAATTATGACATTTCATAGTGATGAAGCTTTTATTGTTCCCTCTTTTCTTTTTTTTTTGTACAGATTTGTCGAGTGTTTTCTGCTGGTTTATTCTTTTTTTCAATGGTTCTGTGGCTGCGTTCACAATAGGTTCTTTCTTTGTGAGCACAACTGCACATATTTGAAGTATGGCATTGATCTCCATAAAATATATATGTTATCAGAAGGTTTCTGTTTTCTGTGGCGATGGCTTGAAGGTTCATTACAAAAAATAAAATCAATGCTAAAGAAAATAACATATTTAATGACTTAAGTACAGTACAACTGACAATGAAGATATTGATCAATGTTTTTGTTTGTATATTTGATGAACAAATACCCATTGTTTACTTGCAGACATTTTCCTATAATATGCCAAGAGGTATTTGTCAAACCTCTGCTCTTTATCTAAAGACAATGCAAAAGAAAACAAAAAAGAACCAAAACAAAAGTCCAAATCTTTGCCCAAACTCTAAGCTGTCATTGACTGACGATACTTCTATGACAGCAACTTTATACATAATAAAAGGACTTTTACTTAAGAGTGAATCTGTTTGCTCTGGATTCTGTGCCACTTAGAGATACTGCAAGTACCAGCACCATCTATTCATTGGCTTCAAGATTTCATAAATATTTACTATGTTGAAGGTATATTGGTTAATTACTTAGGTTTGTTCTTTATCTTTTTTTCACACTTCTGTTCTGTTGTTCCCTCTGCTGCAGGCGAGCTGATAAAAAGCTAGAGAGAACTGATCAGAGTAATACACAACAGCTGTCCAGAGCAGATGTACCCAGATAAGATGACTATAACTCTCCAAGGGTATGTGGATACAGAATAGGGAGCTAGTGTGTGTGTGTGTGTGTGTATATATATATATATATATATATATATATATATATACATTGATTTATTCATATAGTGATTTATTCTGAACATGCAATGGAATTTAACATATATATGAACAAGTCAACAGAAAGAATACAATAAAATTCAACACTCAAGACAATCTTAGAAAGAAAAACAGCACCGTAGTTTCATTCACATGCACTAAAAGGAGTGGGAGGAAGTGCAACTTATTTAATACTGTCCTTTTTCCGCATAATATCAACAATTACAAACAACTATTTAGTTCACTCTTCCGTATTCATTTAGATATATATTTATTATGCTTCAAAAAAACTTTCCTTACTGTCATGTCCCGCTTCCCCTCACAAACTCACTGAAAAAGTTCCAGCACATGACCACATGTGCTGTGTTATGTTATAATGTATGCGTTTGCATTCCGTCTATACTGGAACTTCTGATTACAAAAGGTGCAATGTGACCCTTTTTGCTGCTGCTTGATGCCTTATATCAACAAATGAATTCCTAATTTACTGCACATTCACTTTACCTGCTCTTCAGATGTTCAGTTTGTTTACATTTTGCATAGTTCAGCTTTGCATCAGTTTGGCCATTTCGTGAGACTGCCCCTTGCGTTGTGGCGGTGAATTACACTGCGCACTTCTCCAGATGCAACTTGAGCATAAATGGGAAATGACGGCGGAAATGTGACTGTGCCACTTTGTTGCAAGAGCATGCAGAGGCCTTGTCTCATTTATGTCATTAGTCTTTATAATACATATATAATTTATGTTGTTTGATTGTGCAACATCATCATAGTCTGAAAATATGAGTTAGTGTTTGACAGGTCTGAACATTTCCAGTTAAATTAATGAACGCACACATAGTAAAACGATCACTGGCTGACGATTTCCTTTAATTATTAACCAATATTTTATACTTTTTAATTCATATGTGTATTAAACATGACATATGAACTATGCATCAAACTGTGCATTGCTCCTGCTACAACAGATGGACATTACAGTAGGTTTTGCAACCGATTGCTTACATTTTACCCATGGAAAACAACATTAAAACATCTGTGTTCATGACTGAAATTACTTTTTTTCTAATTTAGTTCCATTTGATTTGACCTTAACAGACTCCACCCTGTGTCTCGTATTGCAATAGAACGTCACAAAAGTGCATTACAGACAATGTTATTGTCAAAAGTGTTTGACAAAAATGTCCAAAGCTGCTGTTGCTGTAGCCTAATACACTAGATCTTTTTTTGTCCAGCTTTGCTTATCAATTCTCTGGACTCCAGGGCCAATTTAATACCAGACTTTTGTTACATATCCCTGCTTAACCCTAAGGATTAATTACAATATATGACTGACACTGGTTTTCAATAAGACATTTTTTATCAGAATTTTAACAAAGAGTTTACCTTAAAACATCAATGACTTTCAGCTTTGGAAATATTCATTCAACCAGTGTGACAAATCAGTGAAAAGGCAATGTCTGTCTTTAACTTGTAAAGCTCTCAGGGTTTTCTTTTGTAACTGTGACACACAAATATGTTTAAAGACGGGCACACTAGCTTTACAAGTTTAACAAAGAACAAATCTACATTTGAATGAATGACAATACACTTCCAGTTTCCTTAATAACAAATACTATATAGATTCACAACACTTTGGGAAACAATCTATAGACCAATAAAGGGATAGTTCAATATTTTCAGATGAATTTGTATAGAATCAGTGTCTTTACTCTGCTGCACCCACAGTGACTTACCCCCAACAGTGTCCTGTGAGTCGAGTTCTGGTCCGGTTTTGGTCAAAGTGAAAGTAGTCCCCGCAGGTTTTCTGGGGTCACAAAATTTAAATATTTGTCTTCTCAAAACAATATGTGTTTGAGTGATTTATTTGCATAACAAAACCGTGACAGAACAAAACCTCACACCTCATAATTGCTTTGAGCAAGTTTCTCTCAATAGCGATCAATGCGCGTTGTCACTGCTAACAGCTGTGCGCCTTACGAGGTGTGAGTTTTTGTTCCGTGGCGGTTTTGTCATGCAAATAAATCACTCATTCAAACACATATTGTTTTGAGAAGACACCCATTTTAATTTTGTGACCCAAGGAAACCTGCCGGGACTACTTTCGCTTTGACCAAAACCGGACCACAGTCACTGATTCTATACAAATTCCCGTAAAAAATAGTGAACTATCCCTTTAAGATTCCAAGGACAGAATATCAAAAGGTTATGTTGAAGGGTTGTGGTGTTGCATCTGTACAGAAAATCACAGGTGCTCTGATAGTTGTTCCCAAAGCTGTACACATACATTTACTTGATATTTCTCTGTAGAAAGCAATTTGACTTCTAAAGATTGGCTGGACCTTATACATGCCACTGCATCAAACTAACCACTTATCATTTTTGAGTATAACAATAAATTGCCACATTAAAATTCCTACAGTTCTGAACCACAGTTGGACTCAGCCTAAGGCCTGGTCTGACCTCATCCTCCACCTCCTCTTGGACAGACAGTATATTTACATACACAGTTTAATCAACCTTGACTAACATATGTACCGTAAATTCCGGATTATAAGCCGCTACTTTTTTCCCAAACTTTCAACCTTGCGGCTTTTTCAGTGATGCGGCCAATTTATGTAATTTTCCTAACGGCCGCCAGAGGCGCTCGAGTAGAAAAGGTAAGATTTAGACCGGTGGAATATATGCGTCGAGGAAGACTGAATGAAAAAGGAGGGGCGGAACAAACGCGGGGTGACGGGTTTAAGTGGGGAACGGTAAAGTTGACGGACAGGTGTACAGGGGGTAAAATGTGGCTTAAAGAAAAACCCGCGGCGGTGTGTGAGAGAAGACAGAGGCTCGACCAGACCCTGTGGATTATTTTTGCACGTTGGCACGGAGGAGTTTGACCTGAACTCTCTGCGAAAGATTAAAGTTATCACTGACTCTGCGATAGATGAGGCGAGGCGGCGACCAGCCACCTGTTTGTGGACGCGGCGGACAATAGTGGATATATATTTTTCCCTCCCTTACCTTTGGAAATATACACTTTTTTTTCCTTGGATTACTTTCAACGGGACCCGGACTCTGCAGGTCTGCATCAAACCTTAAGTATCATTTTCCGTTCACTTTGCCGGCTGTGATTTTTGGACTGTGGACTTTAACCCTTGTGTGGTCCTTCGGGTCAAAGAGACCCGGTGGCTCACAAATGTACCTTTTTATACGTACTGTAGGACGCCATTGCTTACTACTGAAAACAGTAATATATCCTTGGGGGGTGGGATGATGAGTCTATGGAACTGAACTTTGGAATCTAGGTTTTTAAGACCCGATTGTAGGACACAGCCAGGGTGCCTTTTACGAAGGACCGCACATTTAGTTTCATTCGCGGGACTTGAAGTCGGGTTTGGGTTAATTTTGTGTTTGTGTTACATGTTTTAATGTGGGCACATGCAGCTTATATACAGGTGCAGCTTGTGTATGTACAAAATCGGTTTTCCTCTTAGAATGAGGTGGGTGCGGCTAATAATCAGGTGCGCTCTATAGTTCGGAAATTACGGTAATTGTATCCCTGAACGGAGTGTCAGGGATATTATGGTTTTGGTCTCACTACCTATGCCGGCTCCACCACCACCAGATATTCCTCATTTATATTTAATAACTTAGATGCTATTATATTTTGAAATGCCATATTTTCCATAACAATGAATATCATGGAGAAGAAGAACTGATTCAATTTTGGTGATTTATCATTTTTACATTACCCAAAAGGGGGCCCTAAAAAGTTTAATGTCACTAAACACTCTTTTGTTCATATCTCTGGAACAATTTGTCTGATTGAGTTCAAATGAAGTGTAAATGAAATGTCATAACCTGGGAATTTGGGGATATCCTCCCCCATCCCCTTGGTTGGAGTTTTTTGGTGAAAGAAGGGCCTAGAAAGTAGTGCTTTTTCTTTTTACACATCTGTGGAATGTATAGAGTAAATCAATGGTGACGTGTTTGCAAATAATGCTATCTTTCTCAATTTCACATGTCCTCACACCTTAGCTTCCACTGCTCTCTCAATCATTGATCTGAAAGTAAATACGACCAGTCAGTTCACAAACATAACTGACATACTGTATGTTGTATGGTTTACCTTTATTGACTGGTAATAATACTTGGTCATAATGTAGCCAGATAGTCACCAGGCTGCCATTGCTGTTTATTTGGATTCACCACATAGTCACAAATGTAATCTAAAAGTATTCTTTTATCTGTATGACAAGGGGGGGGGTTGTTTACAAGAATCCATCTATTTAACCAAAGTTATATACATATATTGCTGATGGTTTGTCCTTGATAGATACGTATAAGTACCATGGTAGTTATTTCTCCTTTGTGCTTACCACTCACTGGCTTACAATTTCTTTTAAAAATCATTTTTTTCTTTGTCGAGGTCTCAATGGCCTTGCCCCTCTTTATTTCTGTACAAATGCTGAGGAGACAGGTCCTTCCGCGCTTGGTCCAAGCTCTAGAACCAGCTGCTCCTGGACATGAGGACAAACACAGGCTTTAGACTTTTTAAATCCAGGCTATAACCGTATTTATTCAAACTGGACTTGAACGTTCAGTAATGCTGCAACACATGACTTGTTTGATTTTGGTGTTAGCGGTTTTATTGTTACCCTTCTACCCCCTGAACGGGAGAGGGGTATTGTTTTTGATTCAGTTTGTTGGCTTGTTTGTTTGTTTGTAAGCAGGTTTACGCAAAAACTACTGAACCAATTTCTATGGAATCTTCAGGAAAGATGTGAAGTGATTCAGAATAGGTCTCAGAAAATTTTGGTGAATGTAGGTCAAAGGTCACATTAACTAAAAATCTTTTTTCACAGTGATAAGGGGGGGAAGGTGCCAGGCACAACTTGTTACCTCACCCAAGGAGGTTATGTTTTTGCCAGTGTCTGTCTGTCTGTGTACAACTTAACTCAAAAAGATAGCTTGGGGATGACACACGGATCAAACTATTAGATTTTAGTGAAGATCCAGAAGAGACCCTGGATTCTGGATCACTTTGAAATGTATTCTCCATTTGCCATAATGTAAGATTTCAAAATGATCCAGAATCCAGGATCTCTTCCAGATCTTCACCAAAATTGAATTGATTGATCCTTGAGTCACTCCCAAGCCATCCTCAAAGTTTTATCAACATCTGTTGATAACTTTTTGAGTTATGTTGTACACAGTCAGACAAACGATGACATGACATTTTCTAGAAAGGTGCAAAATCCAGAATAGGTCTCATACATTTTGGTGAATATAGGAAAATATGTTTTCCAATGTTCAGAGATGGGCATATCAGGCATTTTCATTGTATTTATTTATACTCACTCTTTGCATATATCTTATTTTTGCTCTCATTGTTGTTATGCATGGACCTCAGAACCTTGAAGGACAAATGATCTAGGTCAAAGGTCAAGTCATAATAAAGGTCAACATCAAACCTTGGATATAACTTTTGAACTATTCATCTTGCATACTTCCATTGAGCACCAAAATGCTTGTCTTTAAATTATGCATATTGTGTGCATACATTTTGATCAAATGTTGACCCAAGAGGTCAGGGGGGTCACTGGGTCAATACCTAAAAAACTAAAATGGACTATAATTGCAAAACACGAGTGGAGATAGAGACTTAGTTACTATTATTGACAGATAGGAAGCTTGGCATGAGCTTCAAAATGATGTTATAACCTTTGACCTTGAGTGACCCTGATAGGTCAATATCAAGGTCACATGGTTTTAAATGGTTGGAATTCCAGAAACAGTGGTGATAAGTACTCAGCTACTATTGTTGACAGATAAGAAACGACATGTAAGCTCCAAAATGGCATCATGACTTTTGACATGGAATGACATTAAAAGCTAAAATGTTTACGAAGGGGCAGAGTTTGATGTGCCTGGCACCACTTGTTGTTTTTATATAATTTTTTTTATATCCTTTAATTTTATTGGAAAACACTTTTGGTGACTTTAAATACTGTAAAGGGCTCTACATATATATATATATATATATATATATATATATATATATATATATATATATATATATATATATATATATATATATATATATATATATATATATATATATATATATATATATATATTGATTGATTGATTGATTGATGGTAGAATAAAGGTAGTATAGCAGGATGTTTTCCATAAGGAGTAGTTAAGCATTTTTGTGAATTGTATATTTAAGAATTTAACAGTCACAGTGTGTTTTTATACCACTTTGTTTTTATTCACCATTTCTCCTCTCTGTTTTCACCTTGTCTAATGTGGCAATGACATCTTCAGTTGCCGGTGTCCGTTGTGAATATTAATCATGTTTAGAAAAATCTTTATGAAAACAGCTGGCCATGACTCATTCTAAAGACTGTGGACTGGGATGGTTACACAACTCACACCACAGGACTTTATCTGCCGATTGTGAGCACAGACCGAGGCTGACGGAACCTGAGTTGGTCCAGCTGGGCCCGATCGGTCATGATATCCAAATTACAGTCATAATTGGGTCTGACAGTCATCAAAGGGGTGCCTAGCTCTCTAAGATCTATTCTCTGCTCAGATACAGGATGGATCTGAAAAACTCTTATTAGCCCAAAACATACCTTTTTAAACAAGCAAGAGTAGAGATGTGCATAACCTCACACATATTCTAAACACAAAACAATGTATTCTCTTACTTTGCAATGATGTCACATGACCCACAAGTTATACATATGCACTTGGATATTAACTTTTATTTTTGACACTTAATGCTCAGTTATCAAATTTGGGGGAAAAAAAAATAAAATATATATATATATATATATATATATATATATATATAGGAAACAAATATTTGTTAATTTTAACGTTAAAAGATATAATTGTGATTTAACTTGAGAGAACTGGTAATGTAGAGCAACACCTAAATGTAAGAAAAAATACTGCAGCTGCTGATGTCAACTAAATACTGAATGGTCAAATCAGGTATATTCACCTTTAGTCATGGACCATCTGTTGAAATGAAAAAATTAAATTTCATAAAACACTCATTGATATATTTTCTGAAAGTTTTAGTCCTTACACTGCAAAAATCCAAACCTTACCAAATGTATTTTTCTCATTTCTAGTCCAAATATCATCATACTTCAAATAAGACCGAATCTTAAAAAAAATCTTCAATTCTTTGTTACTTTTTAATTGATTTTTTTTTTTTTTTTTTTAAGCGAATAAGCTGTTATTTTAACATTGTGGTCTCGCAATTTAAACGCCACCGCATTCTTCTTCAATTTACAGAAATCAGCATTTCTACATACAAATCTGGTTTTGTTAACACAGTCTTCTCGTAAAAAGTACATACACATCTGATTTAGTCATTAGCCCAAAAATCTTCTTAAATGAACAACTGTGTATTGTATTTTCACTTAAAAGTTTGACTTACTGCAAGTTTGCTGTTTATTCATTTATTTTTTTTACAGTGTGCTAATAAATTAGCAGTTTATCTCAGAAAAATAATTTTATTTTACTCACTAACAAACAGGTGGAATATGGGGGGAATGATTTTAAACATGGATAAAGTGTGAAGCGGCACTAAAGGATCTGGTAGTAGTGTTTAGGTGGTTATACCGACTGCCTCCAAAGGGCAAGAGTGTACTTAACAGGTTTGTGCCTGGTCTGAGTATGTGCTTGGAGATGGAAAAAAAAAAGCACAAAACATTGCTTAATGTCTCACCCATCCTCACCCACCTACCTACAAAGCAATGAAGCACAAGGCAGCAATTCACACATACATGGCTGGTCTGAGGCATTGTTTGAAAGGACCCTGCTTGTGCTCCTTGTTTTCCCACCTCCTCTTCTTTCACTGAGCAGAGCTTCAGCCAAGTACTTAACATGCACTGGAAGTCGTGCCTCAGGTGCACTCAGGCAGAAGTTAACCTCCCTCTGTCAATCCACAAAGAAATTAACGATAAATCACCAGGCACAGGTACGAACAGGGTCTGCTGGTTCTATTCTGGATCTGGTTCCCTGTTAGAAAAACAAGGTAAACTATTGCTAATAAATACCTTATTGAACGTTTTATCTCCTTTCACTCCGGCTGTATTAACAAAGATCACAGGGGAAGCATCTCAATTGCAGTAGTGCTGAGCCTCACTGCTTTACACCCATAGGGCTGTTATTTTATCATTCATTTTTTACAGCTAAAATTAAACTCGGATAAACTTTGACAAATGTGCCGGCTGTGGCCACTGTCTGCATTGTTTGTGAAGAAGAGGACGCACCACTCACCATTAGCATTTTCCTGTCCACTCATGACAGTAAAATGTCCCACTTAACCCACTCATAGCACTATGAACTGATCAGCGTTATGAATCGACTCCAGTATTAACCCTGGATAATAGGATGTGGGAATAAAAAGGTGCTGAGCGGGCAGAGGTGGGGTAATTGAATATGCAAATGTCCATTTATTGAGGCGAATATACCTATAAGTTAACGTACAGATAAGGAAACGACTTTGAACATGAGTAATGATAAAAAAATATATATATATATATATATATATTAAAGGTGTCATTGCACTGAAAACCACTTTTCCACACTCCTTTTGGAATCTGATGGGTCACCCCCACTTACCAACACACGCTGCCTTTGAAAGTGGTTTGTCACCTCCACTGGCTGCATACTGCATTCACAGAAAACAACAAGAGGAACGAGGGACCCAGAAAAAGCCGGTCCATCTGACATCAGGTGGACTTCAGCGTAACCCACATTGGATTAAGCCTGTCCCTGATTGCAGCGAATTTGAAGTAGCATTAGCATTAGCATTTACAAGAGAAGTCAGCACCATAGTAGCTTCTGCACAAACTGGGGGAAAAAAATGGCAGAGCAAACTGGTTCATGTGCTCTGTGTGGAAATAAAGCCTCGTTTTTTCTTCCCTGCACGTTTTCAGAACAAGCAACGGCACGGAACCTAGCTGGATGCTACTCTGGGAAGGTAAACACATATACAGAGGGTGAGGGGGGGGGGGTGTTCCTTCATGCATTCTGAACCAATCAGAGACGCCTCATCACCGCGTCATTGACATGTATGAGGAAGTACCGGTAAACTCTGTTGTTCAACCTAAAGTCATTTTTCTACCATGCAAAAACAGCTGGAAACAAAGCAATCCAGACGTTTTTTTTTTTTTTTTTTTTTTTTTTAAATAGAACCAACATAATTATTCAATGACAACGGAGAACATGGCAATATTATTGAAATAACGATGGAATGATACCTTTAAATTGGCCACTGTTTTTATTTTTTTTTATTTGGAAATAATTAAAACTAAACATGTTTTTGGAATTCATTTTTTGTTGTACCAACATACAAATCATTTAAGTGTATATATAAATATATACACAGGGTTTCCCATAAATCTCCATACATAGGAAAAATAAACCTTTCTTGCCATAAACCTTTTTTATTTATACAATATGCTCAATATGACTGTCATTTCAATTCATTGGTCTTTATTCAAATTAATGCTTTTGGTTATCTGCAATATAAAGAAATAGAAGTTAGAACCATATCTCTATGGGATGTATTATGTCTCCTGTGTATGGAGACTTATGGGACCCAGTGTGTGTGTGTGTGTGTGTCATTAAATTTGGGTGAATGTAGGTCAAAGGTCAAGGTCACAGTCACCAAAAAGTGTTTTCAGAATAAGAGATGAGTCAAATAAAGTAAGATGTTTGCATGCACAAGGGATGGAAAGTTGTTCTACCTGACACCTCTTTTTTTGTAATTGTTTTTTTATTTTATTTTTGTCTCTTACACATCTCTCCCCAAAAAAACTTTCAGTTAAGTCTATGGGAGTCAGAGTTTTTTTGGAGTCAACCCCAGCAGTTGTCAGTGCTATTACAACTTAAAGACAACCTAACCTCCCCTGTGCTTTTATTTTGAAAAAGTGGCCCTCTCCCCTTCATGTAAAAAGCAGTGATGTATGTTTTTGATCTGTGTGAACGTGTTTGTTGGTGGCCTTTACCACTAGCTTCATCTTCTGTTAAAATGTACACTTTCCTGAGCCTAGTAGTATCCAAATCCAATTTAATTATTTGTTTAATGAAACAGCGCTCTTAATGATGACACATAGGGACTAGTGTATATGTTTAAAACCGATGAGTTTGTTAATATGACTTTAACAACAGAAACAGAAAGAATGAACATTAAACAAAGTTAGGTTTCTTAAAGCCACAATTTTGTTTTATTTTTCTTTACTAGTACTATCAAAGAACAGACTTTTTAATGCATCTTGTTTTAAGTATCTCTTTGTATTTTCTTTTGCTTCTAAAGGTCTTATGTTTGTTCCTCTTGGAACAGTTAAATCAAACAAAACTTCCCCTCCCTCCTTGTGTATGTTAAATAATGTATTCATAATAAGTTATTATATTTGCATTGCTTCTATCACAATGCAGCTACATTATTGCACTGTATAAATGTATTTAATTAGATTTATCAGGGATATGTTCTGTATTTTGTAAGACCTGGAATACATTAAATACATATATTTGCCTCATGTTTGAGAGGAGTCAGAATGACATGCCTCACAGAGCTTCCTTCATAATGTTCGATTTTACTCTAAAAGGTCAGGACGTACACAGACCATTGCTAATTGATGTGAACTGAATAGAGTGCATTAGAGATACTAAACTGAATTGAGTTTAACTGTAAAAGTGTCAGGAAAACTGTGTGTGTTGGAGGGAGGGGATTTATTTCTGGGTGAATGCATGAGGGTACAATACTGTGAGCATCAGTGTGCGTGTGTGTGTGTCAACGCTTGTGTGTTGGCGTGTCAGTGTGTGTAATTGGCCTGACGTGGTTGTGTATTTCAGCCCAGGGGAGGTAAGTTATTGGACTGACCTCTGTAGTGTGACAACAGTCGAGTCTGAGGCAATCTAAAGGCCCAAACATCAGCAGCCACCAGCAACCAAAACACATTAAAGATTAAAGCAGTCGCTCAGAACAAAGCCACTGGTGTGTGGTTAAAAGCAGACGCGGTTCCATTGGGGTTGGCTGTGGCACTGTGTTAGGGTGTGTCTTAAAAAAAATCCCGTTTGGATTTTTTTAATGGGCCACACCCTAAAAAGTTAAAAAAAAATAATAATAATGTTTTATAACATTTTACAGCAATGCTCTGCTTTTTTTTTTGTTTGTTTTGCCTTTTTTTTTTTTTTTTTTTTTTTTTTTTTTGTAACCTGCCAGGGCATCGATATGTCCTTTATAGATAGATAGATAAATGGGAAATTTTGTTGTTGCAGCACTACAGACATTAGCATTTGTGCTTGTATATTAGCAGAAAAAAGAACAGTATAAAAAGTAAAAAAATATCTACAAAGATGATATAGCGGTATTTGGCTATTTACAATATACAATACTTGAAAAGCACTCCGAGAGCACAGACCTCCACCAAGGTAGATCCCCACCCCCCCAGATCACCACCAAAATCTAATCATTTTAAGATCTTCCATTACCAACCTACCCTGAAAATGTCATCAAAATCCATCCATAAGCTTTTGACTTATCTTAAACAACCAAACCAACTTACGAACGCTGGCAAAAACATAACCTCATTGGCGTACGTAATAAAGTGTGTACCAGTACAATAAACAGTAGTAGCTGTAACGTGATTTGCTGCATCATGTAGGCCAGACCAACTGTCTCCACGGACCCGCAGGTGGTTCTGTGGGAGACCCCAGGAACCAACAGGGATCCCAGACTTTCATCTGTGAGAACCCAGCAAGAAGACAAATAGTGCCAGCACAGAGGAGGTTCACACTTCTGAAGTGGGTTAGGACTGATCAGAAAATCAGATCAGATTATTATGTGTTTATACAACGGTGTGTACATAGTTGTAATTTCATGTTAATCCGTCCTGTCTTTTCTGCCTGCAGACTTTATAGAACTGCTTTATTGTAACATTATGTTTCACACACATATCAATGCAGAAAAGACTGACTTACTGACCTGGTGGGCGTAACCAAAGTCACATACACTACCGTCATTGTATTCCTCCTCTAATCAGGCCTCAGGAAGAGAGACCTGAGACTGGCCTACAATGACCAAAGTGAAACGAAATCGACCCTGCCTCCAGGGGTTAAAAGGCACATGCAGCCATTCCGCTCAGGCTCGCTTGTTCTGGCTCTTCTCCTCATCTCTCCTCCAACAGAATGCTCCTCCAACTTTCGTGCCCTGGGCCCAAGCCATGACGCCCAGTGATCTTCAACGACATAGCTTCCAGATGCAGGAACCCACGTGGTCCCTAACCAGCCCCCCATCCCCACCCCCCCATTAAAAGACTGAGGTCAGACTTTGATCTTGAGTAACTAAACTCAGTATTTTAGCTGCATTTCGAAGCTATACCTCCATCTTTGTTCCCCCCTTCTCTCTCTTTCTTTCTGTATGTGTATTAGTAAATAAAGTAGCTTGTGTAGACACCTGATTTCTCGATTTATCTCGTGGGTGGAGACCTCTGTAACTTCCAGAAAATAATTCAGAGTTAAATTAAATCTAGTGCGCTTCAGATGATAAAACGACGAGACTGATTTATATTGATTTATAGTGATTTATTTAAACTAGAGTAACCCACAGGTACCTCATGGCCTGGAAATCATTAAATGTGTGGTGGTGCTCTAATTCATTCACTCAAGGTATTGACTATCTTAAAATTAATATTTACCATTTGACGCTACATAGTGTATCTGTGCAAAATGGACCAGTGCAAAAATTATCTGTGCAAATTAACCAGTTACATACCAAATAAACAGTTGTATAATCTAATAATGTCATTATCAATGAGACAAGATGATTTATGCCATCCTCCAGCCTCCAAACCTGTAATTTCTTGTTTTGATGAAAGGATTTACTCCTTTTCCTACTTTTTCTCCTGGCACGCTTGGCACAAAAACTAAACACACATGTACTGGAAGAGAATAACATTTGTAGCTGCTAAGTGGATGTATTCCACATAAAAGTAACAGGAACATCCTGTGATTTTTAAAATGTTTTTTTGTGTCCAGTGTCGGTACAACATGAAGGGCTTTGGTTGGCTCGGACTCTATGCTTCATTAGACATATTCCATCGTCCACAGTGACTGATGGAAGGCTACATGTACGCATACACAAGTAAATTCATGAAGGAGATGACTGTGTCAGGCCTGAAGGCAGATAATAATTCCTTGTTAACCTTCTGCTTGTTAATATCTTCAGAGGAAAGGTGACTGCAAACAACCTTGTTGTCTCCCTTGTTAACAAGGAATCCAATAACTCATTTTTTTGTTGTGTGTATGATGTGTGTGTGTTAGTCCATGACAATGTTTGTAGTCATGGTGAAGTGCACATAAACTATATAGTACATATATATTTTATATTAAAAGTAAACAGGATTAGAATTAAAGATGTCCACATTGAGCACAGTTCTAACTGAATTACAGCTATATTTACCTCAAATTTTAATGCATACTAAATACTTGCTGGTGACCAAAACTGTCTGATCTATAATATGTTAAACCTGTTCATCCATCAATCTTATCAAGACATAAATAATTGTTGTAAAATGCAGTTTGTCATCTTTTTATGGTCATCAGATATGACATATTTGGACAAACACTATCATCTTCTACAACATTGATTGACCAGTAAAACCCATGAAGCTGTATGTATCTCCATCCACTAGTGGATGGAGATACATGTTTGTTTTTGTTGTTCTAATTGATTAGCCTAGCCGCGCTATCCCTGTTCATTTCATGTATACTAACGCTTCATAGTCAGAGGAGGCAGGGCTAAAGGGTTATCTTTCAAATCCCTCTGTATGCAATAGGACAATACAACTAATCAGTGTAATCTTTAGTAGTTAGACGCCGGAAAGTTCACGGAGGAGTCCGGACAAAGTTAGGAATGACAAAACAAAATGGTGGATTATGGAGCTTAATGACTGTTGTCGCTTGTGTGAAAAATGTAAAGATTGCTGACATTTTCTCACATTCTTCACTCATCTTTGATAAAATAAAATCACCACCTGTTGTTCTTCTTCTTCTGTGGTTGTTTCCAGTTGTTTCTCTCCGAATCGTTGCAGTGTCTCATTGTTACGCCCGCCCTTTAACTCTATACTTCACCGTGATTCGTCGGCCAGTTTCAACGAAATCTAGCCAAAAGTTACATTGAGTGTAACTAGACTACTATATCTAATGTGCTGCCGTTAGGGAGGGGGGGGGGGGGGGTCTACCGCGACTAGGCAAGTACTTGATATATTTTGCTGAAAAAGTCACTTTTTCTTCAGTTCTATCTCTTTTTGATATAGTAAAAGTAGAAAAATACAGAGAGCAATATATAATCAATGATGATAAATCATTAAAGACAGCTTAAATAGAGAGGATAAATCATTTGGGAACTGCCACTAATTTTTGCCAATATTTTGTTCCACTACCATTGGGACAAAATAGTCCTGTTATGCTCTTGCTCACATTTGTCACATTGAGTACAGCAGCACAGCTTTTACTTACCCCTGTAATACACGTAGGAATAGGATGAACAAAGACATACACATACTCGGGCACATACCATAGGGTGGGTTATTGATTGGGCAGTTTGTTTGTCATAGGTTATGAGGATACTGTACTGACCTGGCAATTCACTCATCATTTATCACCTCCATATTTTTACTGGCACACAAAACCAAACACTAGCTCCCATATTAAAAAAAAAAAAAAAAGCACATGTGATGTTCTGGATTTACTCACAGGAAAGTAATTTTTGTATTTATGAGTAGTAACTGTGTAACACAAATGAGGAATACTAAATAATCTTTCTTTACAAAAATACAAAAATGTATGAGATAGGGCAAATTAGGTCACATGTTTGTGAGGGTCAGGGTTTGTTGTGTCTGGCATCACTTGATTTTTTTTTTGTTTTGTTTTTTTTAATCTCTACTCCTCCGTTTTGTACATTCATGTGAAGGGGTAGTGTTGTCCCGATTCTCCATTAAATGGAGAATAGGGCTAAGGTTAAGGACTGTTTAGGCTTTGAAATAAAGACAAATCAGGACCACACTACAGATTGAGGGGAATGAAAAATTTCCTATAACTGGGTTTGAATCATCAGCCAGATGGAGCTAAACATAGTCAAAAAGTGCAGCAGTGATGAAAGAAACACATAAATGTAGATATTTTATTGTTAAACAATTTAATCACTCCATCGTTAATGTCATTTTAATGAGTAATAGACAGCATTAGAGTTGATTTCTGAAAAAAATGGAACCAAACGGGTGTAATGGTGTGACATTAATGTAAGTAAATTATAACTGTAACATAGTTCTAGAATACTTCCACTTGTCTTCCACATTTCATTGTATGGGACCTCACTGGTTCACAAGGTTTTCCTTCTGGCTGATGGAACTGGAAATAGTCCGCGCAATAAGGTCAGCTCAGGGTAAATTGTGCTCCACATAAATAAAGTTTATTAATCAGAAATTCCATCTGTATTAGGAGAAGAGTTATGTCAACATGTATAATAAGGCCTAGTGATCATTTGGAAGTTAATTTGTTCTAGTTGATGTTCCTGAATTGCATATTTCAGCGACATTTGTGATACGTTACGCTAAAGCTAATTATGCTAACTCTTATAGCAGAGACAGAGTATCGCTATCAGCCATGATCTACCCATCACAATACCTTTTCTGTATATTCATGTACAGGATGTTAATATTTTTATGTTATTTATATCTAGAATTTTACTAATTAGTGCAATAAGGGATGGTAAGGTAGAAACTAAGCACTGCTACTGTACCAGCTGTGACTGTAACTTAAACCAGAGACTCCTCCTTACTTTCACCCATGGGACACAACAAAATAAAGTAAAATAAAAAACTACACAACACACGCCAGAATGTAGAGGAGACCCCAGGAAGAATAACAACTGAAGCATCAGTTTACAGATCAATGTGTATGTCCTGACCCATGTAGCTGTTTAGTTTAACTCTTTAATGTGTCGGCAATGACGCGTTCTGAAATATTCAATATTCAGGAAAAAAGTAGGCTACTTTTTTACTGTGATTTTACTGAATTTTGTTGATGGATTTGATATATGTTAATAAACAGGTGTCAAAAAGCAACTTATTTAGAAAAAAGAAACAGCCAAAACTAAAACTACTGGAACCAAATCACAATGTTATTTATTTATTTATGTATTTATTCATATTTTAACTTAGTTAAGTTATTATTTTGTAAGTGTTTATTACTTTTTGTTTATTTTGTTTTATATTTCTACATTGTATTGCATTATATTGTATTTTATTATTTTTCTACCCTTTTTGTGCCATTTGTGTCTTATTTTGTTCATGTTATTTTGTTGGTTTATTCAACATTTTTGTCTGTGTTGTCCATTTTGTGGCTTTTTTTTATACTGAAACTGTTAAAAGTCTCAGGGGTTAAAGGTAATACAAGATCTGTGTTCAGTTCTATGAAAAGTATTTGGATTGGTTCATTAATAAATGCACTGTGAGTATTTTTTTAACGCATCTAGAACCTTTATTTAAATTTTTTACCTTGATATACTTTTCTAAAACCAGTGTTGACCATTAAAGATGACCTATTATGCTTTTCCCCACTTTCCCATTTCCATTAGTGTTGCACAGATTTTTGTACTTTTAAAAGTTCAGCAAAGTTTTATAGTACACAGTGAACACCTGAGAGAGCAAACCTGACCCATAGAGGGGAACACTGGGGGGGGGTGTATGGAAATGCCCTCTTGGCTCTATGGTCTTTCCCTCCATAAAAGGTTTACATCACAATAAATGCACACAAAGTATCCCACATGATGTCCCCATAAGCCCCTGTCAGAGCCAGGCACCAGAGGAAATGTGGTGCATGTAGAAAAGTTTTTAGTGCTGCGAGGAGAAGACTTTTTATTTGCACCCCCAAAGAAACAGAAGTTGAAGAACAAGTGGTTTAGATGTATTCAACAATTCATAGTTGGGGAATAACAAACCCTTCTACTTTCACTGCATTTGACTGTGGAGTGTTTTCACAACCAGACACAGTTTAAGGCTGGATTTTTACTGTGGTTATGACTAAAGAATGGATCAGTTCCCACTTTCATATGCTCAGATTCAGAATCATAACCTGTAAGTTGGCATGTGCTTGGTTATTGGTGCTTTTATTTTGGTATAATTGCAGATTTGATGAAACTGATTGTGACTCTACAACAGTTGAGGACAATGTGAAGCTAACATTGTTGTGTTTTAATGATCAGCTCTCTTCTGATTAGATAGAGGTTAGATAGAACCTTATTATTGCTGATCCACCTACGTTATGTGGAAATATAATGCTTTTATTTGGAAGTGGATTTATGATTTAACCATAAAGACCCAAATATCCACAAGTGCCAAAAGCATCTACTTCTGATCCACATGTACATAATTCGTCTAAAATGCAGTTTGTCAACTTTTCATGGTCATCGGGTACAGTATGACCTATTTGGACGTTCAAAATCGTGATCGACCAATATGGATTTTACAGGTTATTTTTACGTCAATCTTAGTTGATGATCGATACAGGCCACCGATATTTCCAAGCTGATATTTGAAGCCGATACTGATTTTTTATTCTCTATCAGAAAATCTTCTTTACTTACAATCACAAAACATTGTCATGGTTAACCTATTACTACACAATTTTTTATTATTTTTTGTGAGTGTGGACAGCAGTATCTCCAAGAACACAGAGGGGTCTATATATATATATTTATTGCCCCCCTTTAACAGCCAGATGGTCTATTATTAGTTCAAAGGCTCTGTAGGCACCTCGGAAACAGTGAATACAGACACTTGGTTTATGTTCAGTTAATTATATTTTTTTTTCTGAAAAAGCTACTTTTTCTTCAGTTTCCTGTGTTTTTGGTATAGTATCCCACACCTTTAATTTGAGCTTTCTATGGTCCTCTCTATGATCAGTGAAATGAATATAGCAAAAATGTTACTGAAGAAGGTGAAATACGAAGGATATTATTAGAATAAATAATAAATCACTTCAGAAAACTGCCACAAAAGTAGCACTGAATTTTTATGGGTTAAACTCAATTTTCAGAACATCTGTAAAACACTAATTATATTATATCTATGCGACCCATTTGGACATCATCTTCTACAACATTGATTCGCCAGCAAAACACCTTGGCTGTGTCACTCCCTAACCACTACTGTATATAGTGCACTATGTAGTGACTACACCCTTTTTTAGGGGTGTCCGAATGAACTATTTATAATCACTATATAGTTCACTCAATGTATCCCACAATCCACTGCAAAATATAGTGGACATTCAATGGTCACTAACCAAAGCACTATATCCCATCATGCATTGCACAAATCAAAAAATCGCTGAAGGTCAAGGAGATTTATGATTAAAAGAAACATGAATAGATTGAAATTGGATGGCATACTGCGGGAGCTGTTAAGTAACGGTAAACATTAAGTCTGTCTGTTGGACGACAGGTGCGAGATAAGAGTTGCTTAACAATTACTAATAGAGCCAAGTTTATTAATTTTTTAAAATTTTATTGCACACAGTAAAAAAAAAAAAAATCCTTTTAATTTTGTGAGAGACGAAACTGTTATGTTTTAATTGTTTGATGGTGATTAACCAGCGCCGTAGTAGTGTCCGAAAAGTTTCAATTGACTTCACTATGTATCACACTACATTTATTTCCCTATTTAGGGAGTAGGGGGGAAGGAGTGAGTGGGTATTTTCAGCCACAGCAATGGAGATGAATCAATGACAGTGAATGGAAACATTTTCTTTATATTCACTTATAATGATATACTATACTGAAAAAGACAGTTTTTCTTAAGTGTACTCTGTATTTGTAAGAATAATCCTCCAATGTCATCTCAGAAATGATGGCTAAAGTAATAATCAGTGAATTAAATGTCAGAAAATATTTGAATTTCACAGAAAAAATGCAAAATAGAGGGGTTAATATGATAAATGGGGATACATTAGCTTAGGTAAAGTGCATTTGGCAGCAGTCACAAAAGTAGAACAGGGACTTTATGGGTTAAAATCTTATGGTTGTGATCCACTGGAGGTCTCTGCTCATATGAGACAAACCAAAGTAGCTACTTTGGTTTGTCATCATTGTAACCACAAAAACATACAAACATCCACAGAACAGTGAAGCGTCGTATGAAATATGTAGAGAAAAAAATAAATGACTTGTATTACTGGTAGTGGTGTATGGAGACAGGCAGCATCAGCCTCAGCAGGAGGACAACACTCAGACAAAGCCAGTGGGAACATGGGGATGCATCATCAGAGCAGAACCCTGTGGTGGGTCTGGACCAAAGCAGCTGGATTTTAAATCATCACTAACAGTGAATCACTGAAGTATCTCCTGAGCTGTGTTAGCTGTAAAACACAATGTTTAAACAAGTTAGTTTTGCTTTTTATAATGACCTCTGTCTACTGCTTAATGTGAACTGATCTGCCCTCATCATCAACATTACATTGAAAACTGCAAAAATCTAAATCTTAGTGTTTTCTGTTCAGTTTTAGTCCAAATATATCATCACACTTAAAATAAGAAGCTGTAAGAGAAGAGTAATGTACATGCTACACACTTAAACTATTCAATGTTCAGGTTATACAGGGGAAAAGAGTGGAATGACTGTACCTGCTATTTCCCTTTAACTGTTTTTTTGGGTTGCTTTGTATATTTTACTCTTTATGTCAATACTTTCCTGTTTGAGTCTGTTTTTGTGTTTGTTTTTCTTTACTTGCATCCTTTTTTTTTGCTTGAATTAAACAAAATAATCCAAATATGCCAGTGGAACAAGTGAAAGTTATCTTGGGAATATTTGTTGATATATGATTTTCTTTTATTTTGCAATTATCTTTTTTTTTTTTTATGATTATTGTTTTTTTCTTCAGTCAACATTGTCTATGCATGTTACATCATGTATTGTATATGGCTTCTATGTACATACAGAAAAATAAACACAACTCTACACAAACAGGGCAGTATTGACAGAAATAGTAAAAAAAAAAATACAATACCACACAAAATATAGTTAAAGGGAAATAAGATGTATATTTCACATTCCACCCTCCCCCCCACCCCCCCTGTATAACATGAATACTGGACATTTAAAGTGTGTAGACTTTACATACATATTACTATTAACAAGTAAAATCAGCTCTTTATAATGTTATAAAATCAATCTAGATTTCCAGTAAATAGTGAATTTGTCTAAATCAAGTCTTACAGAGAAAGTGAAATTCTCTGAAGTAAAATTTTCAAAATCGGTTCTTATATCCCACTGAAGAGTTGCTCTTTACATGATGATGTCTTATTTTAAACGTGATGAAATATTTGTTGGCAAGAAATGAGAGAAATACACTTTATAAGATTTCAATTCTTGCAGTGAATAGTCAGCCTGAAAATGTGTATTATTCTCAGTCTGTGTTTTCAGTGGGCTGAAAATAAAACTGCTATAAATCATGTGCTTTGAGAAATATTTAGCTGAAGTACAAAAGTAACAAAATCTACTTGAATGACACTTTCTAATCTTTAGAATCTTCACTTACAAAGGATTGTTAAAATATGCTGCTCCACAGAAACCTTTCACTCATTCAAAACCTTACTCGTGTGTGTGTGTATTTTTCTAAGTCATGCTATAATATTGTGTGTTTCTCTCCTTGCAGGTCAGTTACACTCCTGGTGTCAATTCTTTTCACCCTGTGGACTCTAGAGGATCTGTGGTCTTCACTCAAGCTGGAAAAAGCCACTGGACTGAAGCAGCAACAGGACAAACTCCCTGGAGAAGGTACACACATACTATATGAGTGACCACATTACACACTGAAAACTGTGACAATCCGTTCAGATATTTTACATAAGGATTATCCTTCATAACACTTAACAAAAAACAACCTAAAGAGTAACTTTTTAGTGAAATATAAAGAAGAAAGTTTTAGACTGAAGATCTTGAAAATCTTATTTCAAGAAATCTTACCAAGATAATTGTAACTGTTTTTAAACTTTTACTTAAATACTTAATGGTTTTTATGTCTCTTATTGTAATTGATTATATAATTAATAAATATATATAATCTGTAACCTGCAGATTACTATGCATCATGATGACAATGCACATCAAAAAGTAATAACAAGAAGAGGGAATGGCTAGCTAATCCAGTGAAAACAGCCATTTTAAAAAGAGTAGCTCAACACAATGCAAGTAAAACCGATATGAATGCTCATTGAAAGGTGCATAAATAAACATACACACACAACACACGTACACTGTGTGTGTGTATATATATATATATATATATATATATATATATATATATATATATATACTTTTAGAGATTATGTGGATGACATTGGTGTTGTATGAAATCAAAAGGAGCTGTCATTACTTTGAGAAGCCGTCAGAGGTGACTTGTCATGTGTTGCCCTTCAGTCAAACTGTGGGTGGAAGCCATAATACTAACCAGCCAGACCTGGAAACCTTTGGTGTAACTTCTTTACAATACATGACCACCATAAAAAGCACAGGCCAAGGTCTGAATATCAAGATGACTATAAAAGGCTTGTAGTGAACGAACCAGATGTTTAGGTCAGTGTATATTTTGTATTTGACGTATATTTGTACAGCTCCTTCTGTTTTATATTTCATTTGTACCCCTGTGAACAGTGCAGGTGTGTTTTCAGACGTTGTCAGCAGATAGTTAACAACAGTGATAAAGTGAGAGCAGCTCACTTTCTCTTTCTCACACCTTTATCAACACATCCTCCACATACAGGTCCATCACATCACTTAAACACTTATGGATTGAGGATAAGAATGGGGATGTGTTCAAGTCCCTGAGAAGGTGGAGTTGGGTGGGGGTGTCCGGCATATCGTCTGTCTATCTGTACGTGCAAAGACTTTGGTGTGGACTGAAGGTCGAGGGTATTCCATTGTGTGCACATTATATGTATTTGTATGCAAGTGACTTGTATATACGCCACATTGTTTGTACTTTCAGTGTGATGAATTATGACTCCCAAAGGCGGAGGGGTGTTGTTCCGCCCTGGAGGGAAGTATTTTTTCGCTAGTCACGCGTGGGTAATACATTATCCCCTTTATTCTATGGGTTATTGCAGCTTATTACTGCTACTACTCTAACAGACTGGATAAAATAGTTGTTACAACATAGCGAATATGTACTTTCAAAGTGGCTGAACTACCTGCGGAGTGATATGGTACCGTGAATCTGAAGTGACAAAACTCATTGCCATTGGCAGCAAGCCATTAACCTGATGGATCAAAATCGATACAAAATCGAAACTTCAGGCTTCAGTTTCAAAGAACTGGAATTTTCTGTCAATGATTTAATGGTTAAATATTTTAGATCAGTAGATAATTTTGGTTGAAGGTAGATGATTGGGGTTTTAATTGGATTTGAATTGGCCATATTATGGATGAAGTTTATAGAACTGTTAGAACTATGCACATAAATGTTGTCTGTCTACGATGTACATTAAACTAGTGCTATTTCCATTTGGATATTCAGTTAATAAATAACATAGCACAAAATGTAATGTGTGGGCCATTATATTTGTAACAAAACATTTTTGCAGTTGGGAGTCAGTTATATATGAAGGTACTTTATGGGAGACAGGGCTGTCCACTTTCCGCCTACTTCAAGACAAATTTCTGCAGATAGAAACTTTTCTACAATAAATCTCACAAACTTCAACAACGTCTTTAACTCACTACTCTTCTCCCTCTAACTACTGTCTTCTCCAGGACTGGACTGGAACAGGATTTCAGCCTAGGAATATCCCGTAGAATTTAAGCCAATTTCAACACCACGTAGGCAGGAAAAAAAAAATACCCTCCAAAAACCACACCTTTTTGGGGGGGGGGTCATTTCCTTATAGCAATTAAAGCAATACTATTAGACTGGATGTTACACAACACCACACTATTAAACAAATGCATGACAACAGTGTTTTTCTTTCATCCTCTCCCTTCTTTCACCATATTTATTTTTTTAAGGTTATTTACATGATATGTGTTATTAAGAACATATTTCTTAGCAAACTTTTAGATGCTATCTTAGTATAGCTAATAAACACTAATATTCAATGTTAAAGTGAAAAGGTCAACAGCCTATCCTATAGCTGAAGTCTAAAAATCTTTGAGCAGGCAGGCCACCAAAAAAAGGCCCGGTCCTCCCATGGGCCAGTCCGAGCTTGGTCTTCTCCCTCAACTGTATTTAGGTGTAACTGATGCCAACGTCACACTAATGGGTCTTTGGATAAAAGGAGAACGAAAAGGGAAAACACTGGCTATTAGATAGATATAGGGTTAGGTGGGAGGCAGTAAAAAAGACTGAATGCAGGGTGATGATAAGCTGAATACAGAGAGGTGGAACGATGCAGGAATGAATCAGGGAGGCAGTCATCACCTTTAGCATCCTGAGGCCGTCTGATCAATACAAATAATATTTCTCCAAGTCCCTTCATCTGTCTAATGATTTTATTTCCATTTGTCTCTGTGACCTCCAATTCAAGTTGCTCTTCCTTGTAACCCTTTTATTTACTGAGTGCCACTTCTTTTCACATATGTATGTGTAGGTGTGGATTAATATCAGTGAAACTCCATTTAATTAGTGCAGGAGTTGCACATTATGTTAGAATAACGACCAACGGATATCAGAGTTGATAGCTAGGAATGAAGAATTTCACGCACGTCACATTTATTTCCTCTGTGAAATTGGATCAGACCAGGCCCAGACTGGCAAGCAGTAGGACCAGGACTTTTCCCGTTGCCCTGACACCATCACCTCAACCCCCTAATTAGCTTGTCTGTAAACCATGGTAACGTGCTCGGAGCTGGGTGGAGTCAGAGTGGTAGGCATTAATAGCATTTTTTTATTTATTTTTTTTAAAGAAACACATTGTGATTGGTTAGTGACTTTGTTCTCCATAGCCCACCACTGCCATCATGCACAGTAGGCTACGTGCAAAAACTAAATAATGGATGACGGCACTAAGAAAAAAAAAAAAAGGGAAAGGTGGACACCAGTCAAGGTTGGAAAGAAAAAGGATGCTGAAGGAGGAGGACGGGGTGAAATGTCAGAAATTAGCTGACTTGTTTATTAAACTCAGCAGCAGCCAGAGTGGTACTGCTGCTAACTCTGCTGCTAGTGCTGTTGCTAGCACTGTTGCTAGCTCTACTGAAAATTTAGGATTTTTTTGCTATTTAGCATTATTACAATGTATTTTTAGTTTAGCTGTGTTTGCCTAAAATGTGTCACTGGCTGACCTTTTTAGGAAGTGTTTTTTGTTTGTGTGTTTGTTTGTTTTTTTCAAATTGTTGATCCCATATTTTAATCACAGCAGAGCCATGTGCAATATACTTTGGATTTTATTTTGTTATTTTCATTATAATTTGCATTCATGATAATTGGAGAGTTGTATGATTGTGTGTCTGTGTGAACTGTTAGTTTACCCACCTTGTTTTATTCGACTAATTTTACAGTATGGTGGGAAACAGAAAAACAGAATTGTATATACTGTATGAACACATATTAATAAATGTAATTTTAATGTATACAGTATATAGTAGGTCTGGGCAAAAACTCCATAGTTGGGCTGCAGGAAACCTGAAAGATTTTTACACTTCATCTATAGGATCGGCTGTTGACCTTTTCAGTTTAACTTTGAATATTAGGGTGTATTAGATAAACTAAGATGGCATCTAAAAGGTTTGCTGACAAAATAATACAAACCTGTTCTTAATAACAGGTTTGTGAGGATGAGAGATAAGGACTGTACTGTACTGAACTGTTGTCATGCATTTCTTTAATAGTATAATATATCTTATGTTGAAATTATAGAAATGAGTGATTTTCTTACATTTAGTTTCAAATATAAAGGGAGACAGCTGGTGTTCACAGAAATAATTAATGTTTTCCAGAATTTCAACATTTAACAACAAAAACAAAACAATATTGACTGAAAATTGTAGGCTGAAGCTGGAGCTTTTCACATCTCCTCAACAGGTTAAAGTAAGCAGGTGTTTAAGACAACCCAGAACACAACTGAAATTCAAGTATTTTATGAATAGTTTACTATAGACAAGAAAACGAAGACAAAACATCATTACATTATGTATTAATTCACCACTTTATTCATGATTAGTTGTGATATTCTGCTTTATCTTTAAAAGTAGCTTAGAGCTGACTTCTTTTGTGTCTGTTTCATGGTAATTGGAAGTGTTTTCTTAGAGTTCTTTATTTGAGTTAGAATAGACAACTACATACTCTGTTAACTCTTTAAAACCCTGGTTGTGTCATCCCTGACACACCCTGTGGAAAGGCAGTTGGATACATAATTAGTTCATTAACTCACTCACTGCCATTGACGTATATATACGTCAATTGAAATACTTACGCTCACTGCCATCGACGCATATATACGTCAATCACGGGCGAGGGGCGGGGAGCGGTCTCGCGCAGCCTGTCACTGAAAATCAGACTGGTTTCCAAGTGCTCCGCTATTTTAGATCCTCCTGAGCAGATTGGACCCCTAAAATGTCCCGGAACCATGATGTAAAGCCCAGGTAAATTAAACCGCTCATAATGCTCTTTTTATGGGGCAGAATAACAGAGCATGCGCCCCCTCTAAACGGACCGTGGATCAGCGGTCTGAAGCCGCGCGTTTAATCCGCTCATAATGCTCTGTTTATGGGCAGAATAACAGAGCATGCGCCCCTTCTAAACGGACCGGGGATCAGCGGTCTGAAGCCGCGCGTTTAATCCGCTCATAATGCTCTGTTTATGGGCAGAATAACAGAGCATGCGCCCCCTCTAAACGGACCGTGGATCAGCGGTCTGAAGCCGCGCGTTTAATCCGCTCATAATGCTCTGTTTATGGGCAGAATAACAGAGCATGCGCCCCCTCTAAACGGACCGTGGATCAGCGGTCTGAAGCCGCGCGTTTAATCCGCCCATAACGCTCTGGTCTGGGGCTGCATATGAAGGCATAATCATATTTATATAATATAAAGGTATAAGTCCGGTCTGGTTTTGTAGTACCATGCCTCCATAAAAATATTTCTAAGTCCACACTGGAGCGCCACCAGTTAAAACTCTCGTTCCTTGTAACGTGGATGTACTTGAAAAAATACCTCCCAGAAAAGCGCTAAATGCACTATGCAGGCGGTGTCCCCGTTGACTTTGAATGGGGATGCCCTAGCAACTACCAAAGAGCAAAATCCGTTTACGTGTGGCAAAGTGTGGACTTAGAAATATTTTTATAGAGGCATGGTACTACCCGGGTGAAGCTGTGGACTTAGAAATATTTTTATAGAGGCATGGTACTACCCGGGTGAAGCTGAAATATTTCTAAGTCCACACTTTGCCACACGTAAACGGATTTTGCTCTTTGGTAGTTGCTAGGGCATCCCTATTCAAAGTCAATGGAGACACCTTCTGCATAGTGCATTTAGCACTTTTCTGGGAGGTATTTTTTCAAGTACATCCACGTTATAAGGAACGAGAGTTTTAACTGGTGGTGCTCCAGTGTAATAAGAGGCCAGCTTCGGAGGGTGCGTTACCCGTGCAAAGATAGAGGGACATCGGATCCCTTTATTGGATTTATGCCCTCCGAACCTCCAGATCGAAAGGCATTTATGAAGCCCCGCCTCTGAAGGGCCTATGCTCTCCGTTTGTCGGTTCAGCGGTAGGTTCCTTCAACATTGCGGGCTGGTACACGTTAGGTATTCGGGAGGGGAGGACAGGGCTCCGGCCTCCAGGAGAGGATGCGGGACAGAGATGCGCTGTCTCCCTCAGTGGCTCTCCAACGGTATCCGCGAGTGCCAGGCGGTGCCTGGGGTCCGTCTAACCCGGCGGCGGGTTGCGGTCCCGGTCACGGCGGCCAGAGCTGACGCGGGTCCGTTATAAATAACTATGTTTCTCTTATCCTTGTTCACACACGGCAGTGGGCGCGGTTACAGCTCCGGCGGCGGAGCGCTGGCCCCAGCGGCTGTGTATAACCCCGGGGTGCGCGCTGCTCGCGCGGTGCGCTCTGAGGGGGCGGTGTGTTCCTTTTCCCTGGCCCCCGCCCAGGTCTGTCGCCCTAACCGAGGAGGCCCCTTTCCCGTCCCGCCCTACTAAAGGGCTCACAGGGGGGGGGTTGGGGATGCCCTCCTCGGGACCGGCGACTCTCCTGGGGGCCTTGGATCGCCTCCTCCGCCCCCTCGGATCACCGCACTGCCGCGGGTGGGCTCCACCTTCGGGGCTATCCTAGTTGATCCTCCAGTATAGCAGCATATGCTTGTCCCACATATTAAACCGCTGGAAGGTCGGTACAGTGAAACTACGAATGGCTCATTAAATCAGTTATGGTTCCTTTGGTCGGTGAGGTGAGTCCCGAGCAGGCGGGGCTCTCTCTTCATGCGTCCGGCTCTGCCGGTTCTGACCCCACATTGGCAGGTGGGGAGTTTGACTGGGGCGGTACGAAGGGAACGTGAGCTGGGGTCTCAGACCATCGTGAGAGGCTCAGGGAGAAGAGACACTCCCGTAGAGCAGAAGGGAACGTGAGCTGGGGTCTCAGACCATCGTGAGAGGCTCAGGGAGAACAGACACTCCCGTAGAGCAGAAGGGAACGTGAGCTGGGGTCTCAGACCATCGTGAGAGACTCAGGGAGAACAGACACTCCCGTGGAGCAGAAGGGAACGTGAGCGGCTCAGGGAGAACAGGCACTCCCGTAGAGCAGAAGGGAACGTGAGCTGGGGTCTCAGACCATCGTGAGAGGCTCAGGGAGAACAGACACTCCCGTGGAGCAGAAGGGAACGTGAGCGGCTCAGGGAGAACAGGCACTCCCGTAGAGCAGAAGGGAACGTGAGCTGGGGTCTCAGACCATCGTGAGAGGCTCAGGGAGAACAGGCACTCCCGTAGAGCAGAAGGGAACGTGAGCTTGGGGTCTCAGACCATCGTGAGAGGCTCAGGGAGAAAAGACACTCACATAAAGTAAGAGGGAACGTGAGCAGGGTAAACGGCCTCCTCCTAATCCCAAGAGGGTTTTTTTTAACCTTTTTGGAATATTTCTAAGTCCAGTGTGGACTTAGAAAATTTTATCTTTCCATTTGTAGTACCAAGGGTTTTTTTAACCTTTTTTGGAATATTTCTAAGTCCACTTTGGACTTAGAAAAATTCCAAAAAATAAAAAAAACCCTTGGTACTACAAATGGAAAGATAGAAAATTTTCTAAGTCCACGTTGGACTTAGAAAAATTCCAAAAAATATAAAAAAACCCTTGGTACTACAAATGGAAAGATAGAAAATTTTCTAAGTCCACGTTGGACTTAGAAAAATTTTAAAAAATAAAAAAAAAACCTTGGTACTACAAATGGAAAGATAGAAAATTTTCTAAGTCCACGTTGGACTTAGAAAAATTCCAAAAAATAAAAAAAACCCTTGGTACTACAAATGGAAAGATAGAAAATTTTCTAAGTCCACGTTGGACTTAGAAAAATTCCAAAAAATAAAAAAAACCCTTGGTACTACAAATGGAAAGATAGAAAATTTTCTAAGTCCACGTTGGACTTAGAAAAATTCCAAAAAATAAAAAAAACCCTTGGTACTACAAATGGAAAGATAGAAAATTTTCTAAGTCCACGTTGGACTTAGAAAAATTCCAAAAAATAAAAAAAACCCTTGGTACTACAAATGGAAAGATAGAAATTTTTCTAAGTCCACGTTGGACTTAGAAAAATTTCTGATATTTTTTCGTTTTGTAGTACCAAGGCTCTGGTTGACTTACGGCGCCGGTTGAAGGGGTTTAGCCCGAGGAGGGGGCTTAAGTTTGGGGTACCAGGGACCGACTGGGGCGGTCGGTCCCTGGAGGTCCAGTAGGGGCCGGGTGTGTCTAGATTGTGGCCGGGGATAGGGAGCCTTTTTTCGGGTATAGGTCCCAGGGTTAGACCCCTGGTTCTATGGGGCTCCAGGGGTCCACGTGACCGGCTACTCTGCCCCAGAATGGGGCCTTGAGGCTGGGTATAAAGCCTGGCCTCCTGAGCCCTGGTTCTATGGGGCTCCAGGGGTCCACGTGACCGGCTACTCTGCCCCAGAATGGGGCCTTCAGGCTGGGTCAAGGCCCAGCCTTTTTACCCCTGGTTCTTTGGGGCTCCAGGGGTCCACGTGCCCGGCTACTGTCCCCCAGAATGGGGCCTTGAGGCTGGGTATAAAGCCTGGCCTCCTGAGCCCTGGTTCTATGGGGCTCCAGGGGTCCACGTGCCCGGCTACTCTGCCCCAGAATGGGGCCTTGAGGCTGGGTATAAAGCCTGGCCTCCTGAGCCCTGGTTCTATGGGGCTCCAGGGGTCCACGTGCCCGGCTACTCTGCCCCAGAATGGGGCCTTGAGGCTGGGTATAAAGCCTGGCCTCCTGAGCCCTGGTTCTATGGGGCTCCAGGGGTCCACGTGCCCGGCTACTCTGCCCCAGAATGGGGCCTTGAGGCTGGGTATAAAGCCTGGCCTCCTGAGCCCTGGTTCTATGGGGCTCCAGGGGTCCACGTGCCCGGCTACTCTGCCCCAGAATGGGGCCTTGAGGCTGGGTATAAAGCCTGGCCTCCTGAGCCCTGGTTCTATGGGGCTCCAGGGGTCCACGTGCCCTGCTCCTCTGCCCCCGAATGGGGCCTTCAGGCTGGGTCAAGGCCCAGCCCTATTACCCCTGGTTCTATGGGGCTCCAGGGGTCCACGTGCCCGGCTACTCTGCCCCAGAATGGGGCCTTGAGGCTGGGTATAAAGCCTGGCCTCCTGAGCCCTGGTTCTATGGGGCTCCAGGGGTCCACGTGCCCGGCTACTCTGCCCCAGAATGGGGCCTTGAGGCTGGGTATAAAGCCTGGCCTCCTGAGCCCTGGTTCTATGGGGCTCCAGGGGTCCACGTGCCCTGCTCCTCTGCCCCCGAATGGGGCCTTCAGGCTGGGTCAAGGCCCAGCCCTATTACCCCTGGTTCTATGGGGCTCCAGGGGTCCACGTGCCCGGCTACTGTGCCCCAGAATGGGGCCTTCAGGCTGGGTCAAGGCCCGGCCTTTTTACCCCTGGTTCTATGGGGCTCCAGGTCCCCAGCAACCACCAAGAGGCAAAACTCGCTACGTGTGAAAGTGGGACTTTGTCATTTTTCTAAACTGGAGGCATGGTACTACCGGGGTGAAGCAAGTCCCAATGGAGGTTTGCTGTTAGCTTCCGGAGGATGGCAGGGGAAAAAGCAACAAAAGGGAACAGATGTCCCTTCATTTTGGTCCGGGGAAGGTACCCTGCGAATCCTGCCTGCCTGCGCCTGGAGGAACACCACTTAAAATCGTGGTTTCTGAAATGGGGGAAGCACGTGAAAAAATACCTCCCAAAAAAGTGTTAAATGCACTATGCAGAAGGTGTCTCCATTGACCTTGAATGGGGAGGCCCCAGCAACTACCAAGAAGCAAAACTCAATCACGTGTGGCAAAATAGACAGGTCCCCAGCAACTACCAAGAGGCAAAACTCGCTACGTCTGAAAGTTGGACTTTGTCATTTTTCTGAACTGGAGGCATGGTACTACCAGAGTGAAGCTGAAATTATTCTAAGTCCCACCAGAGGCATGGTACTACCAGAGTGAAGCTGAAATTTTGTTGGACTTTGTCATTTTTCACAGGGGTCCATATGTTGCTCTACTCTGCCCCAGAATGGGGCCTCGAGGCTGGGTCTAAAGCCGGGCCTTTTTACCCCTGGTTCTATGGGGCTCCAGGGGTCCACGTGCCCGGCTACACTGCCCCGGAATGGGGCCTTCAGGCTGGGTCAAGGCCCAGCCTTTTTACCCCTGGTTCTATGGGGCTCCAGGCGTCCACGTGCCCGGCTATTGTGCCCCAGAATGAGGCCTTCAGGCTGGGTATAAAGGCTGGCCATTTTACCCCTGGTTCTATGTGGTTCCACGTGCCCAGGAACTACATATGAGAGTGGGACTTTGTACTGTGTGGACTTAGAAAAATTTCTACCTATGGTTTTGTAGTACCAAGGCTATGTAAAAATATTTCTAAGTCCACATGGGACTTAGAAAAATTCCAAAAAGTAAAAAAAAACCCTTGGTACTACAAATGGAAAGATAGAAAATTTTCTAAGTCCACATGGGACTCTGAAAAAAAATTTCCTTGTGGAAATTTTTCAAAGTATTGTGTGGACTTAGAAAAATTTCTGATATTTTTTCGTTTTGTAGTACCAAGGCTCTGGTTGTCTTACGGCGCCGGTTGAAGGGGTTTAGCCCGAGGAGGGGGCTTAAGTTTGGGGTACCAGGGACCGACTGGGGCGGTCGGTCCCTGGAGGTCCAGTAGGGGCCGGGTGTGTCTAGATTGTGGCCGGGGATAGGGAGCCTTTTTTCGGGTATAGGTCCCAGGGTTAGACCCCTGGTTCTATGGGGCTCCAGGGGTCCACGTGACCGGCTACTCTGCCCCAGAATGGGGCCTTGAGGCTGGGTATAAAGCCTGGCCTCCTGAGCCCTGGTTCTATGGGGCTCCAGGGGTCCACGTGCCCGGCTACTGTGCCCCAGAATGGGGTCTTCAGGCTGGGTCAAGGCCTGGTCTTTTTACCCCTGGTTCTACGGGGCTCCAGGGGTCCACGTGCCCGGCTACTGTGCCCCAGAATGGGGCCTTAAGGCTGGGTCTAAAGCCTGGCCTTTTTACCCCTGGTTCTATGGGGCTCCAGGGGTCCACGTGCCCTTCTCCTCTGCCCCAGAATGGGGCCTTCAGGCTGGGTCAAGGCCTGGTCTTTTTACCCCTGGTTCTACGGGGCTCCAGGGGTCCACGTGCCCAGCTACTGTGCCCCAGAATGGGGCCTTCAGGCTGGGTCAAGGCCTGGTCTTTTTACCCCTGGTTCTACGGGGCTCCAGGGGTCCACGTGCCCAGCTACTGTGCCCCAGAATGGGGCCTTCAGGCTGGGTCTAAAGCCTGGCCTTTTTACCCCTGGTTCTATGGGGCTCCAGGGGTCCACGTGCCCTTCTCCTCTGCCCCAGAATGGGGCCTTCAGGCTGGGTCAAGGCCTGGTCTTTTTACCCCTGGTTCTACGGGGCTCCAGGGGTCCACGTGCCCAGCTACTGTGCCCCAGAATGGGGCCTTCAGGCTGGGTCAAGGCCTGGTCTTTTTACCCCTGGTTCTACGGGGCTCCAGGGGTCCACGTGCCCAGCTACTGTGCCCCAGAATGGGGCCTTCAGGCTGGGTCAAGGCCTGGTCTTTTTACCCCTGGTTCTACGGGGCTCCAGGGGTCCACGTACCCGGCTCCTCTGCCCCAGAATGGGGCCTTCAGGCTGGGTTAAGGCCTGGTCTTTTTACCCCTGGTTCTATGGGGCTCCAGGGGTCCACGTACCTGGCTCCTCTGCCCCAGAATGGGGCCTTCAGGCTGGGTTAAGGCCTGGTCTTTTTACCCCTGGTTCTATGGGGCTCCAGGGGTCCACGTGCCCTTCTCCTCTGCCCCAGAATGGGGCCTTCAGGCTGCGTCAAGGCCTGGTCTTTTTACCCCTGGTTCTACGGGGCTCCAGGGGTCCACGTGCCCAGCTACTGTGCCCCAGAATGGGGCCTTCAGGCTGGGTCAAGGCCTGGTCTTTTTACCCCTGGTTCTACGGGGCTCCAGGGGTCCACGTGCCCAGCTACTGTGCCCCAGAATGGGGCCTTCAGGCTGGGTCAAGGCCTGGTCTTTTTACCCCTGGTTCTACGGGGCTCCAGGGGTCCACGTGCCCGGCTCCTCTGCCCCAGAATGGGGCCTTCAGGCTGGGTTAAGGCCTGGTCTTTTTACCCCTGGTTCTATGGGGCTCCAGGGGTCCACGTACCTGGCTCCTCTGCCCCAGAATGGGGCCTTCAGGCTGGGTTAAGGCCTGGTCTTTTTACCCCTGGTTCTATGGGGCTCCAGGGGTCCACGTGCCCTTCTCCTCTGCCCCAGAATGGGGCCTTCAGGCTGCGTCAAGGCCTGGTCTTTTTACCCCTGGTTCTATGGGGCTCCAGGGGTCCACGTGCCCAGCTACTGTGCCCCAGAATGGGGCCTTCAGGCTGGGTCAAGGCCTGGTCTTTTTACCCCTGGTTCTACGGGGCTCCAGGGGTCCACGTGCCCGGCTACTGTACCCCAGAATGGGGCCTTGAGGCTGGGTATAAAGGCTGGCCATTTTACCCCTGGTTCTATGTGGTTCCACGTGCCCAGGAACTCCCGCTAGGCAAAACACGCTACGTATGAGAGTGGGACTTTGTAATGTGTGGACTTAGAAAAATGTCTACCTATGGTTTTGTAGTACCAAGGCTATGTAAAAATATTTCTAAGTCCACATTGGACTTAGAAAAATTCCAAAAAATAAAAAAAAAACCCTTGGTACTACAAAGATAAAGATAGAGGAAATTTTTCAAAGTATTGTTTGGACTTAGAAAAATTTCTGATATTTTTTCGTTTTGTAGTACCAAGGCTCTGGTTGTCTTACGGCGCCGGTTGAAGGGGTTTAGCCCGAGGAGGGGGCTTAAGTTTGGGGTACCAGGGACCGACTGGGGCGGTCGGTCCCTGGAGGTCCTGTAGGGGCCGGGTGTCTAGATTGTGGCCGGGCATAAGGAACCTTTTTCGGGTATAGGTCCCAGGTTTGGACCCCTGGTTCTATGGGGCTCCAGGGGTCCACGTGCCCGGCTACTGTGCCCCAGAATGGGGCCTTCAGGCTGGGTCAAGGCCCAGCCTTATTACCCCTGGTTCCAAGGGGCTCCAGGGGTCCACGTGCCCGGCTACTGTGCCCCAGAATGGGGCCTTAAGGCTGGGTCTAAAGCCTGGCCTTATTACCCCTGGTTCTACGGGGCTCCAGGGGTCCACGTGCCCGGCTACTGTGCCCCAGAATGGGGCCTTAAGGCTGGGTCTAAAGCCTGGCCTTTTTACCCCTGGTTCTATGGGGCTCCAGGGGTCCACGTGCCCTTCTCCTCTTCCCCAGAATGGGGCCTTCAGGCTGGGTCAAGGCCCAGCCCTATTACCCCTGGTTCTACGGGGCTCCAGGGGTCCACGTGCCCGGCTACTGTGCCCCAGAATGGGGCCTTAAGGCTGGGTCTAAAGCCTGGCCTTTTTACCCCTGGTTCTATGGGGCTCCAGGGGTCCACGTGCCCTTCTCCTCTTCCCCAGAATGGGGCCTTCAGGCTGGGTCAAGGCCCAGCCCTATTACCCCTGGTTCTACGGGGCTCCAGGGGTCCACGTGCCCGGCTACTGTGCCCCAGAATGGGGCCTTAAGGCTGGGTCTAAAGCCTGGCCTTTTTACCCCTGGTTCTATGGGGCTCCAGGGGTCCACGTGCCCTTCTCCTCTTCCCCAGAATGGGGCCTTCAGGCTGGGTCAAGGCCCAGCCCTATTACCCCTGGTTCTACGGGGCTCCAGGGGTCCACGTGCCCGGCTACTGTGCCCCAGAATGGGGCCTTCAGGCTGGGTCAAGGCCCAGCCTTATTACCCCTGGTTCTACGGGGCTCCAGGGGTCCACGTGCCCGGCTACTGTGCCCCAGAATGGGGCCTTCAGGCTGGGTCAAGGCCCAGCCTTATTACCCCTGGTTCTACGGGGCTCCAGGGGTCCACGTGCCCGGCTACTGTGCCCCAGAATGGGGCCTTCAGGCTGGGTCAAGGCCCAGCCTTATTACCCCTGGTTCTACGGGGCTCCAGGGGTCCACGTGCCCGGCTACTGTGCCCCAGAATGGGGCCTTAAGGCTGGGTCTAAAGCCTGGCCTTTTTACCCCTGGTTCTATGGGGCTCCAGGGGTCCACGTGCCCTTCTCCTCTGCCCCAGAATGGGGCCTTCAGGCTGGGTCAAGGCCCAGCCCTATTACCCCTGGTTCTACGGGGCTCCAGGGGTCCACGTGCCCGGCTACTGTGCCCCAGAATGGGGCCTTAAGGCTGGGTCTAAAGCCTGGCCTTTTTACCCCTGGTTCTATGGGGCTCCAGGGGTCCACGTGCCCGGCTACTGTGCCCCAGAATGGGGTCTTCAGGCTGGGTCAAGGCCCGGCCTTTTTACCCCTGGTTCTATGGGGCTCCAGGGGTCCACGTGCCCGGCTACTGTGCCCCAGAATGGGGCCTTCAGGCTGGGTCAAGGCCCAGCCTTATTACCCCTGGTTCTATGGGGCTCCAGGTCCCCAGCAACCACCAAGAGGCAAAACTCGCTACGTGTGAAAGTGGGACTTTGTCATTTTTCTAAACTGGAGGCATGGTACTACCGGGGTGAAGCAAGTCCCATTGGAGGCTTGCTGTTAGCTTCCGGAGGATGGCAGGGGAAAAAGCAACAAAAGGGAACAGATGTCCCTTCATTTTGGTCCGGGGAAGGTACCCTGCGAATCCTGCCTGCCTGCGCCTGGAGGAACACCACTTAAAATCGTGGTTTCTGAAATGGGGGAAGCACGTGAAAAAATACCTCCCAAGAAAGTGCTAAATGCACTATGCAGAAGGTGTCTCCATTGACTTTGAATGGGGAGGCCCCAGCAACTACCAAGAGGCAAAACTCGCTACGTCTGAAAGTTGGACTTTGTCATTTTTCTGAACTGGAGGCATGGTACTACCAGAGTGAAGCTGAAATTTTTCTAAGTCCCACCAGAGGCATGGTACTACCAGGAGTGAATCTGAAATTATTCTATGTCCCACCAGAGGCATGGTACTACCAGGAGTGAATCTGAAATTTTTCTAAGTCCCACCAGAGGCATGGTACTACCAGGAGTGAATCTGAAATATTTCTAAGTCCCACCAGAGGCATGGTACTACCAGGAGTGAATCTGAAATTTTTCTAAGTCCCACCAGAGGCATGGTACTACCAGGAGTGAATCTGAAATTTTTCTAAGTCCCGCCAGAGGCATGGTACTACCAGAGTGAATCTGAAATTTTTCTAAGTCCCACCAGAGGCATGGTACTACCAGGAGTGAAGCTTACATTTTTCTAAGTCCCACCAGAGGCATGGTACTACCAGAGTGAATCTGAAATTTTTCTAAGTCCCACCAGAGCCTTATTGGTGGGTCTAACGCCCGGCCTTTTGACCCCTGGTTCTATGTGGTTCCAGGGGTCCAGATGCCCTGCCTTTTTACCCCCAGAACCGGGCCTTCTGGGCGGGTTACATCCTGGCCATTAGACCCCTGGTTCCTGGAGGTCCTGTCGCCTGTCACTGAAAATGAGGCGTGTACTCATTGAATTTTGAATCCTGTAGGCGGGGACCATGGGAATCGGTTTGTGGGTGGGGTACAACTGGTGTTGGCAGAGGAAGAAGGACGAGGTTGAGTGAAGATGGCGAAAAAGCGGAGATGTAGCGAACTGAGGCAGCTGGCGGTGGAAGAAAGCAGGTTTAGGAGTATGTCAGGAGATACTGCGGCAGGTGAGGGGGAAAGAGAAGGGAGAGTAGGTCGGAGATACCCAGCAAAGAAGAAGGGCAGAGGGAGCGGGTGTGGTGCGCACCATGTGCCTTCGAAGGACCGAGGGCACCAGCATGGCCCAGGTGAATCCGGTTCAGAGGGTCCCAGTGAACCAGACCCGGATACGTCAGACGAATGGCTGCCGTCTCGTTCGTCTGACACCGACACAGCCTCATCGCCGGAGCGGGAGCCAGATCGCTCCGATAATGGACGTGACAGAGGTAAGAATTAACCCCCATTCAGTCCTTGTTACATGAACACCATTTTCCTTCAGTTGTATTATGGGCACCTGTTGCTAATCATTATGGTAATTATGTGTTACAGGTGGTGGGTCCAGCAGGGCCCCCATCCCTCCTCGTGGTGGAGGACAAAGAAAGAAAGGTGTATCAGCTAGGGGCTGGGACCACGACCAGGACCAGGGCTGGTGTCAAGCCGGCTGGGAACCCCTGGGGTTGGCGTTTACTGCAACACCGGGCCCTCAGAACGCTGCGGCGGACTTAGACTCCAATGAGCCGGCCGATTACCTAGACCTGTTTGTGACAGATGAGCTGCTGCAGCATATTCGCGCTCAGACCAACTTGTATGCTCGTCAGTACTTTGAAGCCAACCCTGAGGCGCTACCACACAGCAGAGGTAATGCCTGGAAGCCAGTGTCAGTCCCAGAACTGAAAACATTCTTTGCACTGAGTTTCCTCACTGGCTACATCAAAAAGCCAAGCCTTGACTTATACTGGAGTGTAGAGGAAATAGATGCAACACCATATTTCAGCCAGACAATGTCCAGGAACAGATTTCAAATTATATGGCGGTTCCTCCATTTCAATAACAATGCCACACAAAATACTGCTGATAAAATGTACAAAGTCCGCCCAGTGTTAGATTATCTTGTTGGGAAATGCAAAGAACTGTACCAGCCAGGAGAAAACATTTGCATTGATGAGGGCATGATGCAGTGGCGGGGGCGCCTATCGTTCCGAGTGTATAACCCACAAAAGCCGGTGAAGTATGGTATAAAATCGTACATTCTGTGTGACTCTGCGACAGGGTACTGCTTCAACTTGCGGCCTTATGTGGGTGAAGGTAGTACTCTGCCAGAGATAGTGTTCTCTCTGCTTGATCGTCTCCAGGGTCATGGTTATACTGTCTACATGGACAATTTCTATAATTCTGTGTCCCTGTGCGAACGCTTACTGAGAGCACAGACAAACGTCTGTGGAACCCTCAGGAAAAACAGGGGAGAGCCATTGATCATCCGGGATATCAAAAAGTCTGACCTGGGGGCAGGGGAACGAATTGTGCGGCACAATGGGCGCATGATGGTGGTAGCTTGGCAGGACAAACGCATCGTGAAGATGGTGACAACCTGCCACCAAGACAGAATGGAAGGGGTTGATGTGTGGCAGAGGGGGCAGAGACATAAAGTGACCCAGTTTAAACCAGTGTGTGTGATCGCCTACAACTCCAACATGAATGGCGTGGATAAACTGGACCAGAATGTGGCCTACTACCCCTTCATAAGGAGGTCCCTAAACTGGTCAAAGAAGTTTGTGGCTTACATGTTCCAAATTGCCATGTTTAACGCATATGTTCTTTATAGGGCCAGAAATCCACAACAATGTAAGTCACTTTTGGAGTTCACACGCAGGGTCGTGAGGATGTGGTCAGGGAAGCAGCATGGGGTGCTGGAGGCGGAGACGGCCCAGGCAGACGAAGCACACAATCCCAGAGCACCGTACAACATGGACCCTGAAAGTAGGCTGGATGGCAACATGGCGAGGCACAGGCTGGAAAAGCTGATGCCCACCCCCAACAAGACCAGGCCAACACGGAGGTGTCGTGTCTGTGCGCGCAGCGGCCGCCGCAGTGAGACCAGGATGTGGTGTGTTTCCTGCCGTGTGGCGTTACATGCAGGACATTGTTTTACAGCATATCACACACAGAGAAATAGTACACTGACTAGGGCATGTTTATGAATAAATGACTGTTTTTCTATCAAACACCTTGTTTTATGTGTTGTTTTTGTTGTTTCATAGAAGTCTACACTTTCTGTGTTCATAAAGTCATAAAACTCAATATTCTTTGGTTCTAAAAAAATCACTCAAGATTCTCCAAAACTGCTGGCACTGTGAGGCTGGCTGTTCAGAAAATAGCTGGCAGTGAATGAGTTAAATATTGGGAAATACCTGATTTTCATTTAAAAATGCAAAATATAGAGCTTAATATTTAAGTAAATGGTGATACATTATTTAAAGAAAAATACATTGACTGGCATAAAAGCAGCAGTGGCTCTTTATGGGTGAAATATTGTAATTGTAGTAAATAAACACAAATGCTGTGTTTTATTTAACATTTTTCTGTTGGATTAATGATGTAAAGCATGCTGCAGGGTTGCTCCTGATCTACATGTATGTATGCACATACATTTATACATGGAGTGCTTTACAAAGAATTGCATCTGGAGAAGGAGAACTAAAGAGACCCTTCAGCTCCAGAAAAAAAGTGTGTCAGTCCCTGAGCAATATAGTTATGTCATCATGGAGGTCAGAGCAGCTCCATGAACAGAGTCAAGTTTGATGATGGTGGATGAATTACACATTTGTCTTTGTTCAAATATTGCTGACATTTTAGCTTTAGGACAGTAAGGCCACATTCAACCATAAAAGCTGTTTGTTTCATAACGTGAGCTACTTTCAGCCTCTGAGGAGGATTTATCACACCCACTCAACTCCCACACTATCTCAACTGGCACGGGGGTTCGTCACTCACTGTGTAATGATTTGGCCTCTCTGCCACGCCCACTCAGGATGAAGATTTCCCACATGGTCAGACAGTGACAGCTAATGGAGATCTAATGACCCATGATGCATTGCTCTGTGCAATTACAGTTAGTCTGATATAATTCAGTTAAATGTATTTAGCTGAATACAGAAGGTAGTATCAACTTTATTAAAGCAACAATAAATATTAAACTTTTTTTGGTTGTCAAATTAATCCTTCATGCATGAATTATGAGAACTTTTTTTTTTTCCTGACTGGTTTTATTCCTCTTTAGACATAATTTTTTTTCATAAATTTTATCATTAACCTATTTGTCACAGAGGTACAAACATGTCTTCTTAGCTAACTACTATTTAGTTAATTTAATATTTTATGGAAATAAACATATTTACTCATACACTGTATGAAAACTATGCAATTCATTTTTTTTTTAAATCTAATCTATTGTTGTCTTACATTTAACACACTACAGTATAATAATAGGTATTACTCGTTAAGATAATGTGAAAAAAAAACTTTTTTTTTTTTTAATCCTCGATTAAATTCTAATAACAAATTACAATTGATTTACACCCAAATATGTTAGTGCAGATCAAATTCATCAAGAATACCAAAGTTACAGTACTGGTCTGATTGTCAATGTATGAGATGATAGATAAGTGTGTGCACTGTGGTGGCTGGTTGGGAACTAAAACGTAGACATTTCTGCATTAATAAAAGTTGCTTGCATTGTTATTACATAGAAACAGCAGAGTAATTGCACTGGAAACTGCATGGAAATTGCCTGCAATCAGTGGAAATAAAGGCAATATTCTGATGAAATTATATGAAAATGACCATATAATTACTATGTAATCAGTGATCGGTAATGTAAAGTGTAATTATACATAATTACCTCCGCCAAGGAGGTTATGTTTTGCAGGCATTTATCTGTCTGTCTGTTTTGTGTGTATAACATAAGTCAAAAATGTATGGATGGATTTCGATGAAACTTTCAGGATATCTTGGACACAAGGACTCCAGACTGTGCCCACAGTGCACCAAGTGCTCACCAGCTGAAAGGCGTTGTGCTTGTTTAGCAGACTGGTGCATCAAGATGGGTGTGGTGGCGCACTCATGGGAGGTGACCACAGATTCAGTGCAGTGACAGATTTGCTGACTTTAGACAGTGCGCCAAGCTCGCCAGTTGAAAGCAGGTCTAAGTGCGGCACAGCCGGTGTAGTGGTAGTTTCAGACCGGCGCACAGACCGCACACATTACCACAGTGTTAGACACATTTCAATGCAATACTCGATCCATCACCAATCACCCCAGAGGTAATGGGTGGTTCTATTTTCAGGTTTAATTTCATTAGGTATAGATTTAGGGTTATTTTTTTCAATCATCTTTATTTGAAACAATTGAAATAACAGTAGCTACAATATCATTCTCAGCATTTAAGTTGTGCCTCATATGTTAAGTTATGTTCACTTCTATCCACGATAGTTCCCCTTAATAAAAAAAAATATTAGTTGGAAGTAGCTACTTAAAAAGAAGAACATGTTACAGCAACTTAATACATTTCAGTTAGTAGTACTATTTCTGAAACTTTGAGTATTAACAACTTAATATATGTAATTATTATGAACGTTTGGGTTTACAGTGTGGAGTGGGCACATCATCTGTCACCACCCTTGGGGTGCTGGTGGGAGCAGGACAAAATCTTATATATTATATTATATCTGTGGGAGTGTGCATGTTATGGGTTTATAAAATTTAACCTGAAAATAGAACCACCGATCATCTACAAACCCAAAACTAAAACAACAAAACTTGAGAACCATAAAGTGAAATCAAAACCCAAACAGACCCAGTCAGCCGATGTCGCAATGTGTGTCTGGATGCACATTTAAGAGCAAGGAGAGGCGCTAATGTGTTGATTGGAATCAGCTGTGTTAAATCCATCGCACGCCCTTTCTCCACCCTCATTCCCACTTATGCCAGTGAGAGGAAAGGAGGTGGAATGGAGGAGGGATGCGCCACTCGGAGGAGTGGAGAGGTGGATTTGCGCCACTGCGCACAGCGGGCCGAACTTGCAAAAGTCGTCTGGACCCACCCCGTTGGTGCGGCGCGGCTGGGCTTGCATCAGGTCTGCGAAACTAGAGCCCTTTGAGTTATGTTGTACAAAGTCAGACCGATAAATGTCTGCAAAAATATAACCTCCTTGGTGGACCTCCTTTCAGGGAAGGGGTTCTTTGGCGGAGGTCTGCACTCTCGGAGGGCTTTTCTACTTTGTATAATATATCAGTAGGAAGTTGTTGAAAATGTGAAAATTAATCTCTAAATTAGCTGATATGGCCAGGTAGGTTTTGTTTGGAAAAGCATCCACCATATTGACTGTTTACGCTTGGGCTGCAATTTGGCTTCAGACAGGAGTGGGAGTGTGTGTGTGTGTGTGTGTGTGTGTGTGTGTGTGTGTGTGTGTGTGTGTGTGTGTGTGTGTGTGCGTGCGTGTGAGAGTGTCACAAGAAGGAAAGGAAGGCATTCTAGCAGCAAAAAACCCCCAGACTTGACAGATTGATTTCACCGTCTTTAGAATGAAAATCTATAACATAGTTCTGGATAATCCATAGCCCATAGTTGCTTCATGCATGTTGTGTTTCCAATGTGTATGTGCGTAGATTCTGAGTGTGAGCATGAGGCTTCCTTGGTCTCATTATCCACCTGTCATGAGCAGTCTCACTCTCTGGCATGTTTCCCTCTTTCTCTCTATTTCTTTCCCTGGTTGCATAAAGCCTGCATAAACACATACAGATGCAAACACACACAAAACTGATAACACACACACACACACACATAATTCTCAAGAGCTCTATGCCAACAGACCTGTAACCGTCGGCAACTGCTCTTGTTTACGCTGGAGATGAATGAGACAGATCGTCGCACAACTTGCCTAAATAGTCCCCCAAACCTCCCAGACAGGTGGTCGGTATGTTTCTGCTGCTGTCTGTGCATGTGTGTGTTGTGGAACTATTTCATGTGTGTGATGGCATGAACGTTTCAAAGATCTGGTGGCAGGTGGCACCATTGCATTTGTGTGTTTTTTGCTGCTGTCCCTCTTGACTTCCCTCCCCTCTTGTTTATTTGCTTCTCTCATTTTTTCTTTCCCTCTAAAAAGGACACATTTTTATCACGACTCCCAAAATGAGGCTCGTATAGCACTGTTAAGCAGAGTGAAAATGTAAAACTGGCTTCAGTCCATTCATTTTCATTCTTAGTGGGGTGTAAGACATTGAATATGTTGCCACTGACATGCGAAAGCTGCATCTGCTCATTTACATTCTGTTGTGACGCATTTTCCTAAATGAGAGGGAAAAAAATCTTAACTGGAAAACAATACAACATTTACATATACCTATGAAAGGAAAACAAAGTGTCTGGAGGAGCTGAATAAAGCATATGAAAAGAAGGCAAACACTGTGTTCAACAACAGATCAATATAGTTGACTGAGGAAGGACCACTAGAGACTTATCTCAATAAAGGAAGCAGTTAAGGTATAATTTTCTGGTTCTGCCAAGAATCAATACACTTGACTTGAAAAAGTAAGAGTGTATTTGAATGCCAGATACAGTCCTGTCACAATGTCACACAGGACTGCGTCAGGCCTGCACGTGGATAAATCCAAATTATTTCTTTGGAATAAAATAATTTGGAATTAAAGCTATTTATTTCATGTTTACATGGATATGTTAATTCCAAATAAAGGTTTACATGGGAAACAGATGTATTCCGCTCTAGTTAATTGGAATTTAAAGGAGTCATTCCAGTAATATTGCTGCTCCATTGTTATTGAATACATTGTGTGTTGGTTCTATTTTTTAAAAAAAGGGGATTGCTTTTGTATTGGGAAAAAAATATACTAATACTTTATATAATTAAGTAAGCATATTTAACTCAATTATATTTAGGCCTAATAGCGGTTGGTTAAGATAAACCTCTTTGAGTCTTTTCATTGTCTTTTCATTATTTTAATATCACACTCATAATTTACAATCAGTCACAGTATTGCGAACTATTTCAGCATAAGATTACTTTTAAGATTACATAGTCACAAGTCAAGTCATCTGAGTCTTTTGAGCATCCGTGACCTGAGAGGCCATGCGACACTAAATGGGTGAGCTCAAACATACAGCTTATTACACCTTCCTGTCAACCCCTCCTCCTTCAGGATGTCTGTTCCTTAAGGGCTAGTGTTGTCTTCTTCTGGAGGCTTCTATGCGGTGGGGGTTGTCCCTTCTCCCACCTCACCTCACATTTAAACTCCATAAAGTACATTTATGCATTCATATTTTTGTATTCCACACTTTGTTTGCAGCTGTTTTTGGAGGGTAGAAAAATGACTTGGGGTCGAACAACAGAGTTTACCACTACTTCCGCTTACATGTCCACAATGCGGTAATGAATAATGACTCCAAATCTTCTTGGTTTAATGTGAAAAAAAATAAGTAATTATGCCTATAAATATGCAAAAATCAAACCACAAATAAATAATGACAATAATAATAACAAATAATTAAACTAGAAAAGCACTTGGAGAGTACATATCCCCACCAAAGCAGATCACCACCAAAATGTAAAAATGTCTTCTACATTTTCATTCATTCATTACCTGAACCCGCTTTATCCTCACTAGGGTCGCGGGGGTCACTGGGGGCCTAATCCAGCTGCAATGGGCGAAAGCGGGGTACACCCTGTATGAGACGCCAGTTCATCGCAGGGCTGAACATACATAGACAAACAATCACTCTCACATTCACACCTATGGCCAATTTTAGATTAACCAATTAACCTATCACTGCATGTGTTTGGATGGTGGGAGGAAACCGGAGTGCCCGGCGAAGACCCACGCGGACACGGGGAGGACATGCAAACTCCACACAGGTGTGGAACCAGGGTCCTTCTTGCTGTGAGGCACGAGTGCTAACCACTGCACCACCGTGCCGCCCTTCTACATTTTCAAATTCATCAAATTTCATCAAAATCTGTCCATAGCATTTTGAATTATCTTGTTAATGGACGGACGGACAAAGACATAGACAAACAAGTGGTGTCAAGCACAACAAACCCCACCCCTTTAGGTCATAATGGACATCTCCCTCTCAAAACTAAGACTAAAACTATGGCTTTAAAAAGAGATTGTATACAAAACTGAGTAAACAGGAATGAAAAGGAAAATTACTGCTTTGCCCTATCATTATGAAACACATTATTAGTCACCTTGACCTTTGACCCACATTCACCAAAATTTAATGGGATCTAGTTTGGACCACTTTGTGCCTGATCTGGTACTTTTACATAACGTCCAACCTCCACCAAGGTAGATCAGCCCCCCATCCCCACACACACATCACCATTAAAATGTCATAATTCGTCCCTTTGTGCCAGTTTCGACATTCCCTGAAAATTTCATCAAAATCCTTCTACAACTGTTTGAGTTAACTGTCTAACAGTCACAGAAATAAACAGGCAAACTCCGCTGGTGGAGGTAATGAACACACTCTGCGGCTGTCTTGGTTGCCTACATCCATGATTATTGCCTGTACTTTTATTTGTATGTAAGCAGATCAAGTTGGTTTGACCAGAGTTCTCCTCTCCAGTGCTTCTCTTCTGCTCCACTGCGACATCATTAGCTCAGAACTGAAGTCTTTTAACTCCAGCTCCCACCTCAACACAGATCCCAACACATACTATACCAAAGTCCAAGCAAATATTGCACTGTTATTGCACTAAAATTAAAATAGCACTGCAGTAGAAAGCTCAGCACTAGTCTTATTTCTGTAACCATATCACAGAGAAGAAGATTTTATTCATGTTTGACATGTGATCTGCTTATTGACCTGATGGTCAGTAGAGCTAACAATAGAAAACTGAAATAAATAGGAGTGAAGAGTCCCAGTGAATGTGTTGTAAATGTGTGTGATATTAGTTTTCTTTTTTGGCTAATTTATTTCCATACATTGGAATGTCCTTTTGGATCCGGAATTGCTTAT